>PVIU01006267.1:0-103844 GCA_004026605.1 Ondatra zibethicus | reverse complement strand
CATAGTGACAGCAATTTCTGGATGATCATACTCTAAGTAGCCTGAGGAACAATGCAACATTTTCAGGTAAAATGAGAAAATAACCTTAAGTGTTTTGTGAGGCTAAGAAGCTAACCCTTCTCCTCTAAGTCAGCAAAGTTCAACCATCACCACAGGGGCATGGATTCTCCCTGTCAGGCCTGCTACCATCAATCCGTCACTAGCAGATTCTGGGATTTTCTTGGATACACCCACACTTGTGCTAAGCCCATGGAAAAAGGATGGAAAGCCCTATCCCTAAAGGAAGGGTTACCTGGCCCACTGGCCTTGGGTCCTGCAAGCATACTTGGGGCCATGTGTCTGGTGTTCAGATCCACTTTCTTGTCCAGTTCAAAACAGGACTTTTGACTATATACTACATGTTCAACTGTGGTTTCTGATTAAGTCCTACAGATTTTCCTGGGTTATTTTCCTCATGTCCTGTTGGCTAATGGAGAAGACACATCTATCTGTACCTTTCTACTTCTCTTGCCTGCATTCTGAGATACCCATGTAAATGTCACCCACTCACATGGGACATGTGGGCTTTCCCTTGACCTCTTCTCTGCCCTGTGACTAGTTGCCCTACAGCTCTCTCAAGCTTCATGTTCAGGTTCTCTGTATTCTTTGCTGCCTGCCACTTCCTGCCAACCCCTGTCTTCACATGTAAGCACTGTGTCTTCACCTGTGAGCACTATGTTTTCATATGTGAGCACTTTGTCTTCACATGTAAGAACTGTATTTTCACATGTGAGCACTCTTTTCACATGTCATTGTATTCACATGTCAACACTATGTCTTCACATGTGAGCCCTATGTCTTCACATGTGAGCACTATGTTTTCACATGTAAGCACTATGTCTTCAAGTGTGAGGACTATGTCTTCACATGTGAGCACTGTTTTCACATGTGAGCCCTGTGTCTTCACATGTGAGCACTATGTTTTCACATGTAAGCACTATGTCTTCATGTGTGAGGCCTATGTCTTCACAAGTGAGAACTGTTTTCACATATGAGCACTGTGTCTTCACATGTGAGCACAGCACTATGTCTTCACATGTGAGCCCTATGTCCTCACATGTAAGCACATGTCTTCACATGTCAGCCCTATGTTTTTACATATGAGCACTGTGTCTTCACATGTGAGGACTCTTTTCACATGTCAGCCCTATGTCTTCACATGTGAGCCCTATGTCATCACATGTGGGCACTATGTTTTTCAAATGTGAGCACTATGTTTTCACATGTCAGCCCTATGTTTTCACAAGTGAGAACTATGTCTTCACATGTAAGCCCTATGTTTTCATATGTGAGAATTGTGTTTTCACATGTCAGCCCTATGTTTTCACATGTGAGAACTATGTCTTCACATGTCAGCACTAAGTCTTCACATGTGAGCACTGCATTTTCACATGTGAGCACTGTGTTTTCAGGGTTTTGTTCTACTCAGGATTTGTCCTCTACCAGAAGTACAACCTGGCATGACTCAGAGATGATGCTTTTGCCAGGTGAGCATTGAGCCCTCCATGCTCCTCAGGCTCTGTTCTGATACAGTCCATAAATCCTGAATCTCGCTATGGCAATATTCTTTGAGCCGCTCAGAAAGGCACAAGATATATCTGGTTTGCTAGAGACGGGGATTGATAAAGCCACAGATGATATAAAGAATCATGATGTGGTAATGTGGATTGTTTGAACACACATTAAAAGCCTTTACTGTGTCAGGGAGAGAGAAAGTGTAATGAGTAATACTATTCTAATATAGTTATTATATGCTAATATACCTTTACACTAATATTGCATACACTAGAAAGCACAATCCTGTGGGTTATTGGTATAGGAAGTCCTTCTGTATTTGTGTTGCTTTCATTGGTTGAATAAAGAAACTGCCTTGGCCTTTTGATAGGGAAGAGCTTAGGTAGGCATAGAAAAGAGAACTGAATGCTGGGAGAAAGAAGGCAGGCAGGGAGAGCTGCCATGGAGTCGCCAGAGTCAGACATGCTGAATCTTTCCCGGTAAGCCATGACCTCATGGTGACACACAGATTATTAGAAATGTGAGAGTTGGCCATGAAGAGGCTAGATATGATGGGCCAGGCAGTAATTTAATTAATACAATTTCTGTGTGGTTATTTTGGGGGTTAAGCTAGCTGGGCGGCTGGGAGCTGGGCGGCAAAGACCAAAAGCAGGCTCTCTCTCCTACAACAGGTTATTTAAGTTTACCATTTTACTACTAAGAATTATGGTTTGGGGGGTAGAGATGACTCAGTGGTTACGAATACTTACTGCTCTTGAAGACCAATGATCAGTTCCTAGAACCCACATGGGGGCTCACAACTGTCTGACTCCAGTTCCAGGGAATTCTACACCATTTTTCTGCCTCTTGTGGAAGTGCATGGATATGGTACATAGGCATGCATGTAGACAAAACACTCATACACATATAATAAAAACAAACATTTATGAAAAAGAAGTAGGTTTCTTTGTAGATTTTTGGTTCTAAAACCCCCTGCTTTTCTGAAGTTGCTATGGTAAGAGAGGGTTAAGTTGCACATTTAGAGTGAGGTACCTACCGAGCTCCTTCATAGCGCTCTCCATGTTCCTCACTACCCGCTTTAACAATATCTATAGAACAAAAAAGACGTTGTCTCTGTTGAAAAAATAAGCCTTTACAAAAGAGCTTTACATTTGTAACTGATTTTTAATCTAATGGGACAACTTTATTAAAAAGCACAATGGAGCATCTGGAGAGATGTCTCAGCTGTTAAGAGGACCTAGGTTCAATTCTCAGAACCCACAAAGCAGCTCAATACTGTTCCTACGTCTGGTTCTTCTGACCTCCATGAGAACCCAGCACCCACATTGTACACAGACATACATGTATGCAAAACACATACACATAAAAGAGAAATATTTTTATGCATGATGAAGAATGTCTTAAGGGTCAGGACAGGATTGTAGCAATGTGCTTTCAAATTAGAGACACAGGGGTGGTTTTCAGTCTCATTGGCATAGGAAATTAGACCAAAGTGTATGAGAACTGAAATCATAGCAAACATTGGTTGATATTTTAGAAACCCAAGTCCTTTATATCCTATTGCTTGTCCTCTTAACTCCCACTGTTAGGCATTAATCATGAGAGCAAACTTAAAATTGGCTTACAATTGCAGCTAGCAGAGAGGAGAAATGCTGTTTATGTGTTCTACCATGAGATGGGTGTGCAATATTTTTTACTATGCTTGTGGCATATAAAATTTGGCATCCAAGTGTTACAAATTATGCTGAAAGGCAAATACTGAATTCCACCTAGCTGTCAAACTTCTAGGTATGTACAGACATTAATATGCTTCAAACTAAGACTAAAAAGAAAAAGAAAAAGAAAAAGAATTTATGTCTAAGGGTGTCTTTGCCACCTACTTGTCGTGGCAGTGTAGGCATGATCAAGCAAATCTCTCTTGGCTCCATTTCTCATCAACAAGAGAGCATGTGACTGGGCACATGTAGGTAACTCTTGTTTTCCTTATGCCTTCCTGTCTGCCACACCACTTGGCCTCTATTTCCCTTACTTTTTATTTGGGTCAAAACCAGAAAATGGAAAGAAACAGAAGGATCTTTGGAGCATGATGAGGAAGCTCTGCTCAGCTCTGTGGCCACTCCTCCTCACATCACACTATTTCCTGAATGATCCTGGGAGTGAGTTAGGCGCTGTGCATGGATACAAAGGCCCTTCCCAAGACCCTTCTTGTGTGCTGATATGGCACAGACTTTCTAGTTAAAGTGTATAAGTGATGTAGTAACAGAAATAGACCAGCAGCTCAGGAGTTAGCGCCTATACCTCTGTGTAAAGACACCAGCCCAGGCATGTGATGGCGCCGGGGCAGCGAAAAGAGTGAAGGTTTCTCCTCATGCTTGGCTTTTCTCTCACCTCTTTGGCCTGCTTGGAACTTGCAATGTGGTCGATTATATTCAGTATATCCATTTCCCCTTGGATATAGCCTTTTAGTATAGAATACCTGAAGGATATCTGATGGCTCATCCTTTTGTCTATTATTTGCAGCAGCTTTGGTGTTATGAGCTAAAAAGAAGACTATTATTAAATACTATCCGCATACTTTTTGTTTATGTTTAGCTTAGTTTGGCCATTGGTTTCTCTGATTCCAGCTGTCACACCTCCCTCCACCTCATGACAGATGTTTGTCCCTATAAAACCCACATAAACAGTTTCTTCTATAAGTGTCCTTGGCCATGGTGTTTTATCACATCTGTAGGAAAGTAACTACTGTGCTGCTATTTTGCACCCATCCTGCTCTATGACATAGGAATGTGTCGATTCCATGCCATTTCCTCTGGCAGCTTGCCAGCTCCTCATCTATTTAGTAGACGCTGTATACCTCACATTAGAAAAAAAATGAACTGTAGACTTTGGAATACTGTAGACTTGCTGTCCTCAGACTACATTGTGTATGACTGTTATTCATTGTCTTACAGAAGACTACAAAATTAGATACTAATAATTGGCTACTTTAGACCTCATAGGTCTAGGTCTCAGTAGCAAAAGCTTTTTATTAGGTATAATGTATAATCTATAATGTATAAGAAAGACATTGTATGACTGTTTCCCTACCCATACATCCTCATATGGCATATCATAGAATAACTTTCCAAACACTTATACAGTCATATAAGAAACAAGTGACTGCCATGTGACATGTGAAAGTGACATTAATTAGACATGTAATTTTTGATACCATAACGCTAAATTTACACAATATGAAATGTGTACTATTTTAGTTCTTGATCTCTGTGGCTTGATCTATTGGCTTTGTCGCTGTGGAATTTTTTTTGTGATGATTGTTTTGATTATTTCCATTTTTTAAACTCCCAGCTAACTATACAAAGAAATATTACTTAGACTGCACTAGGATTTATATAAACATGGATTTTTAAAAAAGCCTTCTCTACTAAATGGAAAAGCTGTGATAGATGTCTATAGTTCCATGAACTAAACAGATTTATAATATGAGTATTTGAAAATTTGACTTGTTATATGTAGCTAAAAGCTCAGACTTGACATCAGCCCACCAGCAAATGTTTTCTCTGAATCTGTTGAACTGACTGTAGACTGACATTTTTTGACACCAAGCCACAGAGGAAACCAAAGCCATGTCCTTGATTTGTGCTTTACCTTCAAGATGCGCGATACACGAAGGAGTCGAACTATGTTCATGAAGACCACAGTCTCACTTAAGTCAAAATCGTACCTAATGGAGTCTGTTTCTCTAAGTATTAAATCTATGATGCCAATTAAGGTAATCCCCAGCTCAAACAAGAACCAGGTGTGTGAAAAAAATTCCTTCCTCATTGCTGCCATCTGTTGAGAGACATAGAAATTACACCATCATATTTTCTGATTTTATTAAACTGTTTTTATCCCATCCACAACAAGAAGGTAAACATTATCAGTTGCTCTGCGTGTGACTCTGTATGTCAAAAATACCACCAACACTAAAGAAAGCACAGGATGCTCCTATTGCATCCCATAGAGAAGGAAAACTGCTAAGACTGTTGATGTAGGCTCAATTGTGCAGCATGGGTATAAATGAAAGACACATTTATCAAATACACTGGGGTTGTCACTAGATGGCAGTTGGGGGGCAAGACAAATACACAAACATCCTCTATCAGTGTTCCTTAATTTCAAACAGCTCTAAATGCCAGAAGAATCCTAAGGTCTCTATTTTATATTATTTAATTATATCAAATGTGTGATGCTGAGTAGTAAAATATCACGCACGTGCACACACACACATATATAAACATATTTGTAATTCACATGAGATAGATTTTATTAAATCAGTTCAAGAGCTAAAGATTCAGTGAAATGATGTCTTCTGTTCTATTTTGTTCTGTGATGATATAAAATAAAAGTCACTTTTAATATTTTGAAAATTTAAGTCAATATAAATATTTTATCAAAACTGCCTTGGTAATCACACCAATGTTTTTATTTCAGTGCACTGTAAAGATAACAGAAGGCGTCACACATGGCACATGCTCAAATACGTACATTTCAGAAATACTTTCCTCTCTTATTTTTTCAAACCATGCGTTCTGCCTTAGAATACTTGAACACAAAATAGCCCCAGTGGGTTTTGTGTGCTTTTTATTTTATTTTGGTATTTTTGTGTTATTAATTTTTGTTTTATTTTTCATCTTTTTTTAAGGGGGTGGAGAACATGAAATGGTTTGGATATGGTGGTGAGTAGGATCTGGGAGAAGTTCAGGGAAAGGAAAGAATAAGATAAAAATATACTGTGTGAAAAAAGTCTTTAAAAAACCATTACTAGTACAGTTTAAACTCAACTCTGCATCATTTTGACCTGCATCGTTTTATTTTGGCAGTTGCAGAGTCAGTGCTTAAAGCATCCATATTTTCTGATGTTGCTCTCAACATCACCTTTATAACTTAAATTTGTGGACTCTGAGAAGACACAGAGAAGATCACAATACTTGCTGAGAAAACTCTAGCTGATGTGGACTCATGTCTTCCATAACACATTCATAAGCTTGGATTTTAGATTACCTTAAGTAGAGCTTCTAGAAAATAAAAGGCAAGGAAATAGTAGTTGGCACACTTTATTTCATGTTCATAGATGTCATTTAAGTGGGATATCCAACAGATTGTCATAGGATATATGTTCATCAATACAGCAAGGTATCCAATGTATTCAAATTCATCTGTAAAGACTATTTTATGGCATACATGAAGAAAGAAGTATCTGCAAAAATAAAAAGGAAAGATAATTTTATCTGAAAAATAAAAGAATTACATGAAATGTTTTTCCTTTATTTGATCAGTTCTGTTTAAGTTAATGGGAGCCAGAGGGCCCTGCTGAATTCTAGGTGGTAGCCTCACTAGCTTGGTATTAGGATCTTGAACAAATCTGATGATTAGTAAGTAATTTTTTTTTAAAGTTTCAGTGGAGATTCCTGGTGTGGGAACATCAAGCTCTTCCTAGAAGTCATGAGATTTTAGCGACAATTCTCGTGACAAGGGCAGGCTCCCTTCCTATGAACTGTTGGCATGGAGTTCCTTCAGAACCCCTAGACAATAAAGGCAATTTCTACTGCTGCTGCTGGCCTTTTGGAACTAGTTAGTAAGATCCAATTGCTTGACCAAATGCCTTGGTCACAGCACACAGAGAAATCAAACTGAAATGGAGTTGGACGTTTCCTCCCTGCTGACTAGCCCTCATGCTTTCAGAGGACGGCATGAAGATGGGGAAATTGTCCTCGACAGTTTTGCTCAGCTGAGGATACTGTGCAACAGTGCTGACTGGGCAGGCAAGATGAGCTCACTGGAGAAACCGTGGTAAGTCTGTTACAGGGATGAGCAATTGACTTCTCATTGGATTTGATGCTCACGCCACATGAGGGAATTCATATCTAGTATGGACAAAAAGTTTGTGACTGGGGAGACAGGAGACTCTAGTGGGGAAACTAATGCTCTCTGTGTAATAAATCGACATGATGAACCCACCCAAGCTACTAAAGAGCCATGTTTACGCTCATAGACTAGTGCTATTGTCAGCATTGACCAGAGAAGTTTCCTTTTGAATTTGTACAGAGAATAAATGTCTGTTAAATGCCCATTCACAAAGGGGGCATCTGTATTACCCTTTGGGAGGCTTGGAATATCCTGAAAGAAAGGACAGGAAAAAATGCAGCGGTCAGAGACAACAGGGAAAGCAATGCAGAACACTGACTTCCAGGTCTAACATGGCTGCTTCAGTCTTGAACTCAAAGCAGCTTTCATTGCAGAAGATGTGCAAAAGACTAGACTGTCAACATGATGTAGAGTCTAGAGTCTAAGAGCACCTCTTTCCTGTGGACATATATGCAGTTAACAGCTGATGGGAGAATGAGAGGAACATTTTCTTTGGTGCTGTATCCACTAGTAAGGAGCAGACCACAGACCTTCTATCTGTTAGGACATCTCACTGACTCTTGCCATAACCCAAGCAATCTTTTTCTTTACAGATGTCTCAAGAACCATGTTTTCTTGTCATGGGACTGGGCATTTACAGATAATAAATGCCAAATGTAGGTTTGCAGACAGAACTGTTTGATAAGATATTAGCTAGGCCCATTGTTCTTGTAGATGCCCTTTATCCAGTAATATCCTGGGATCTTTTTAAATACCTGCTTCATCCAGAAATACAAGAAAATGGAATACATCCAAGTCTCACTGGATGAGATTAGCCCACCTTTGGCCCATTTTGGGGGACATAACATCTTTCTGCTCCCTACTCTTGCATAAGGGCCCTAAAAGAACTCACTTTTCTTTCTCTGAGTGAGTTGAAGCCTTTCCTTCATCCTACCCGTCTGTCCTGATATCTATTAAGCCTTTTACGAGATCTATCAATCTCTTTCAAACCCCACTTCTTCAAAAACAAAAGTTAGGTGCAAATGGTCCTGTAAACAAATTCCTACCCATGCACCTGCAAATAAATCCCCACACAGGTAATCAACTGTGCTGGCTAGCTTTATGTCAACTTGACACAAGATAGAGTCATTTGAGGAGAGGAAGCTTTAGCTGAGAGAATGCCTCCACCAGATTGGCCCGCAGGTATATTTTGTTGAATAATGATTGATGATAAAAGTGAGAGGGCCCAGCCCATCACAGGTAGTGCCATCCCTGGGCAGATGGGGTTGGGATGTATGAAAAAGCAGACTGAGGAAGCTACTTGTAGCAGTCAGTAAACAGCTTTTCCCCACAGCCTCCGCAAAAGTATCTACCTCCAGCCTCCAACTTGAGTTCTTGGCCTGACCTTCCTAGATGATGAACTACAAGCTGAAACATGAAATGAACCATTTCCTCCCCAAGTTGCTTTTGGTTATGGTGTTTGATCACAGCAACAGAAACCCTAACCAAGACAACATTAATGAAACTCATTTAGGGACACACACACACACACACACACACACACACACACATTAAAGTAGTAAAATGATTGACTAGTTTGGAAGAAGAGTTTGGGGTGAAAAAGGAATACAACAGGGTCGAATATGTACGTGTATGAAAATGTCACAATCAAACATTATTATGTCTAATTAACATGCTAATAAGAGAATATTAACTAGAGATTTAGCACAGTAGTAGAATGTTTGCCTAGCATACACAGCATGTTAAACAAACAAAATACCCCAGTCTACAAAATACAAACAAAATGTTATTCTTATATCTTCTTTTAAATAATCTTTGTTTGTATGTAAAGAATTAGCCTGTAATTACTTCAAAATAGTTTGCAAAGTATTTAGGTTACAATTTGAAAAGGAACTACCTTTTGAAAGTTATCATCACATTTCTTATTCTAGGATTGCTCACCTTGATGGAGCCCCTTTATCTTTTTTAGTATTATATACCCAGTTGAGTAGTAATTTTCTAAAGAAGGAGAGGAGTTTTTTGCTTTCAGAATAATTCTTTATGTTCTCAGGACTCATATACCTACAAATATAGAGAGAAATCATTAAATGTGTTTTAAATACTTTGACATAAGTCCAATGCAACACTGTCAGAACACAGGAGGACTATTTTGTGCAATAATGACTAAGCAAGACATTTCATAGCATAGCTCCAAGCCCTGAATTGTAGATATACAACTGTGTTATCAGGTTGTGAGACCAAGTCATTGAAAGGAGTCCAGATTATTAGGGATACATATACTAAGATCTAAAGGTCCAGAGAGAAACAGTCAACCTTCTTTCAAATATTTGACACCTAGCTTTTTATTTTAGATGCCCTCATCTGTTGTGGCAATGAAGAAATGATCTACCTATGATTCTTGTTCATGGAGATAAAATGAACTATGTCAGGCGGAGATAACTGAGCAGTATATAAAACATCTATCGCCCCTCACACATGCTTCCCTTCAGGCAGGGTTTAAGTAATTACAAAACGGTAAACATTAACTTGGAGAGGTCAATCTCATATGAGACACAAAGGCAGGTTGTCAGCACTTACTAGAAGCTGCCAAAATAGATTACTTTTAACTTTTGTATTGAAATGGTTCCAATATTGAGCAGTGGCTTGGTTTTGCTTACAAGCCCTCTTTACTTGATAAAGAGTTTATCTTTACCAGGTACTTTCATTGTCTTTATTGAAAAGTTCACCAGGCTTTGCGTCCTACCGTGCCATGTTGCTTAATCGAAGAATATTGGAACCCTGAGTGCCATGACTGACTTTGTTTTTCCTCTTGATTAGTTTGTCTCACCCTGAAATTTATGTAATTCTTTTGCTCTAGATATGTTGATCTCATTGAAAATGATGAAGTCATTCAATTTTCCAGGATTTAATATTATAAAGCAATTACATGGAAATTCTTCAATGTCTATATAATTTGATTCATCCTTAAGTTATAAATAGTTATTGAACTAATCTAAAATAGTTGTTACATACTATGGATAAACTGTGAAGAAATACTGATTTCTGTCCTTACGGGTCCAGTAGATCAATGTGTTGAAACATGCAAGTCACCACTTCTATAGCTGTTGTCATGGAGATAATAATATGAAACTCTCCACCAACAAAGTGGACATATAAACCAAGTTCTGGGGAATTAGGAAACCTTTTTAACAGAATTATTATCTTAAATAAGATCTGGAAATTTACAGGTTCTTATGAATCCTAATATTATGTGATCCCAGACCGCTAATTACAAAGTAATCAATCACTAAGGCAAAAGCAAGACGTCCAGAGGACTGAGAGGAAATGGACACAAAGGAGTCAACAGTGGGCACCAGGAAGGAGCACAAAAGGGCCTAAAGGGACAATGTGGGAGATGGTTGTGATATATGACATTTTTACTCACACGTGTAGGACACATATTCAGTATCCACAAATGTCAAGCAACATACCAGGTACCAAGTAGCTCAGGCACTTAGATTTCTGCTTCATATGAACGTGTTCACCATTGATGCCTAATTTGGAGAGACAGTGTTGCTTGGAATCCCAGCTCTGTGACTCATTAGATAAATAGCCTCAAGTAAGCTACTGAACTTTTCTGCCCGTCGCGTTCTTCCAATGCATCATGAAGATAAGAGGAGCACGTCTTTTAGAAACTTCTGTGAGGTAAAACTAGGAAATGCATAGAACATGCTCGACAGTGTGTCTGACACTCAACAAGAATAAACAATGTATTTAGAACGTTATTTCACAGGGTGTTGCATAGGCACTGTGAATAGGCTCTGGTACCCTTTGCATGACCTCTGCATCTTCTGTTTTTAGACTTGTTTTTCTTACCCCAGAAAACCCCAACCTGTGGAGCTACTGAATGATTCCAATAAAGAAATGGCAGAATCAGTTTCAACATCGCCAAGAGAAAAGCAAACACTGAAAACAAGTGTGATCAATTGTTCTCTATCAGTGGGAATATAGGGCTACTACTCTGATATTGTCTTTTGGGCCTGACATGCAATTTGGCATGTATTGCTGCTAAATATGTGTCCCACATGTGTGAATAAATTTTCACATGTCCCAACAATCTCCTCCAGTCTGTTTGTGCCCGTCTCTTGTGCCCACTGTTGACCCCGTCTTTGTGTCAATTACCTCTCAGTCCTCTGGGCATGGCTTGCTTCAGCTTTAGTGCTTGATTAAAGATTAAAAACAAATCAAATTGGTATTTTGCTCTCTGATGTTTTGTTTTTGTCACATTGCCTCTCCCAGACAATGTAGTGACAATGACTATTTTATTCATTTAAAAATTTCTGCTGTGTTCCGTTTATCTGTCTTCTCTACAGAGGGCATTGCATTATTTAAAAAAGACACATCTTCCAAGCTCATTCAATTATATGGAGGCTATCCAAGCATTTGAAAAGTATGGGTTTAGAGAATAAATGGATTCTGTGTTATACATGGAAATATTTAGATACATGTTTAGGAACCCAAGTTTTAAGTAGCATATTCTTTTATCTTCCTTTCTGGATATATAAAGTGTCATAATGATTTGCACAGACTGGCTGGAAATGAAAACTCTTATGCTCTTGGAGAAAAGTCTGTGCTTGAACTATAATGAGTATTTATTGAACATCTGTGTTCCTTATAGATGTGTGCACTGCGTGCGATGGATAAATCATAATTCTCTTCTCATATATATCTTTTCTCTTTACTATATTGGGTAGCACATGTGAATGCTACATCACATTTAGGATGTATGGCCATCAAATGTGTCCCATTCATGTGGGATAATGAGCCAAGTGTACAGCTCTAAGCAGACTCTGAAAATGACCTTGGCATCATTTCAGCTGAATTTGAATTTCTTTGACATTAAGGGGGAGATCCAGATCTGGGAGGCATGTCTGGGCTTTGGGCAGACATGTCAATTGCACTGCATTTGAATTGTTCTCCTACTCCATAGATCTTTCATTCCCTGTCCTGAGTGTGCTCCCCCAACACAGCAGCTTTCCTTAGACAGGGCATCTAAGGAAATCAGTACCAGATTAAAGACATATGCTTAGTGTTAACAGAGGACATGTGGGGGTCTGTCTGTGCTTTGGGAAGGCGCACCTGGAGAGATTAAGGAACACTGGGCCTCTGTTCAGAGAGGCTAAAAGGAAAAGCACTTCACGACAGTTTAGCTTTGCACGTGGGAAACAAAAGAAGAAAAAGGGCTGTTTCTTTCAGAAGGTTCTTGCCAAATACACCAGCCTGGAGGACTCAAGGGTGGAAAATGGAAAGGAGATTCAGTTTGAGGGCGGGGTGCAAAGCAGGAAGTGGTTTGTACATATGACACCAGATGAACAGAGGTTACAACACACAGGCATGGAAACTCCTGCACACAGTGGCTGAGGGTTCAGCCCTCTCTTGGCAGTGTACTTACTCTCCCTTCTTCTCACCAAAGCTTCCAGCTGCACCTACCAACAACTGCACTGCATTCTGGGACAGAATCTCATTCCTGTACTGTCGTTGGTAGCTTGCCTGAAAGAAGTGTTGATTCAAGTTATTACATGCTTTGGGCACAATGACAACTTATTACCTCCTTAGTAGAAAAAAAATGATGTGTGATAAAGAAGTCAAACTCCCCAAATGACCTAACATGCTTTCAGAAAGAATCTTTCTACAGAATCCAGGTCACTATGTCAACACAGCATAGATCTGGGCCTTGGGTAGAATAACCCACTTCTGCAGGAAACTCAGTCCTTGCCCACAATTCCAAAAAGTAGAGTTCTATGAAAAATAACTCTGGGGTTGCTACAAGCTGTGTATCACTGAGAAACTCCTGGTAGATATTAGAATATTAAGGGCATTTAGAAATCCTGACAAATTAAAGTGACCTTGGGCATCTTTTTTTTTTTTAAGCCTATTTTTCCAAATATTTCACAGCACAACTCTGCTGGCTCCTATCTATTAGATGATATAGTCACCCCTTCACTGTGTTTATTGATGATCTGCCGAGCTTTAGCAACTGTTTGAGGCTGGGCGAGCCATCACCGGATGAGTGGTACCTGACCGAAGTGAGCTGATCATGGTTGAGAATCACTGTATAGGACACATTTCTAAACTGAGATGTAGAATGTGATGGAAGGTTCCTGGGTCTGCAGTTGGTATCCTGTACACAACTAATGACAAAGGTACAGCACTTTTCCTCTTGGAGGGTACTAGAAGGATAAATCAACTAACTGTAGGAATGAGGGATTTAAAAACTGCTCTTGGCGCTGGGAATCCGGTTCCATGGCTGGCTGAGTACTTGCCCAGCATGCAAGGGGCCTGGGCTTCGTCCTCAGCACTATTAAAGAAAAATGTTTCAACAAAGCAGCGATCTTTTCTTTAAACAGTATTAAAGAACATAAAAAATATATATAATTAAAATATTATTATTAGCCTTAAAGTTAAAAATAGCAGTTTGTTGGGAAAAATTGATGAAGTTGAAAACAATACAGATACCATGAAATCTTAGAAATGTTAATAGCAAAGTGGTTAGAAACTAGAAAAATCTAAATTTTTAACTGATCTTTTTCACAAAACAGAAAAAAAACACCCAGCTTATTCTACAAAGCAACTCTTCTTGAGTTAATTGGTCTATATATGTTTTATTTTGTGAAGAGTCTAGTCCACTGTGTTTGACAGATGCAAGGTTGCTTTTTTAGGATAATGTTAAAGATCCAGGTTTATCTGAGTTTGAAACCTTCCTTCCAGAATTCTGAATGGCTCTCTTGTTACATCATACTTTCTTTTCTAGTATACAACAGTAGAGCGGATATTTTTCATTTAATCAGAACTGGTTGAAATCTGAACAATAGTATCCAGTTTTGAAGATTATAGGAGGCCAGCTGGAATAGAGACTGTGGAGATGAAACTGACCACGTGACAATAAACACGTAAAGAGGGATAAGGTGAAGAATGACTACATCCATGTAGAGCAAACTGAGGAGATTGAATCTGTCTTGAAAAACAATAAGATTTCTTGTTTAAGAAAGCACAGCACAGAAGCCCAATATCAAAAATCAAGGGTGAAACAGCAGTAATCAAACATTTGAGAGAAGAAGTGAAGAAGGTACAGGGGCTGTTGATTGTAGAAAGCCCATGTTTAGATAAACAGAAAGAACTGCAGAGGTCATGCAGTCATCTTAAGTCCCCTCTTTATCACATGAGGAGAATAAAGAGTAAACATGTTAAGCTCTGAGTCACACACAAGAGTAATTAAAGAAGACCTTTAGTGAAGTGATCTGCATTTGTTTTGGGTTCTGAAATGCTGTATTTTCTTGAAATCAATAAAAAATTCTTGAAGTGACTTAAAATGCTGAACTCCAATGAAATCAAAATAAGTTGGCAAACATCTAAGTGGGTAAAGATGCTACAATTCATTTTATAAATATTAATTATAAATATATACCATGTATAAGCATGTCACTAACTGGATACAGCTCTTGTATTTTAGGTCTAAAAAAAACTCTTTAGTAGTATTCTAATGAGTATATAATCCACACTTTCTTGATCCATTCTTCCATTGAGGAAATAAAATTGTTTTAGAACACTGAACTAAATTAATGTTTATGTCCTCAGCCATTGGTACAGGGTCTCATATGCTATTTTTCTTCTTTAAAAATAAAATTATAGGAAGAATGAGAAAAAAGAAAAGAAAATATATACATATATATTTTCTAAAAATTAGCCTATGGTAATGCTTTTAATTAGAAATTGGTAGCTAAGTAATAATTCATAGTTTATGATAACATTATATATGCTTTTTTTGAGACAGTATCTCACTGTACAGACCAGGCTGACAGTGGTTAGCGTGTGGTTAGCACACAGAGATTAGCGTGCCTCTGCCTCCACAGTGCTGAAAAAAAGGCATGTGTCACTATGCCCAGCTAAATATGGTTTTCAAAGTAAGCTTAACAGGCAGAAGGAACAAAAACACTGAGCATTTCCGCATGAAAGAAGGAAAGAAGTGTCAGGGAAGGGTATGCAGTGAAGTAAAAGCAAAAACACCAAGAGAGATGCCAGAGATGAAGAGACTTAAGATGTCCAAATAGCCTGACTGCTTTTTCTTATAAAATACAGACATTGTTCAGAGAGGTTTAAGTGAACAAATATTGAGTACCAACTATGCACCTCATTTTATGCTGTTCAGTATTAGACATACATTATTAAATATATTAATAAATCACAGTTGTTGGGATTTTGCTACTTTACTGATTTACACAGGAAGGAAAATGAACTCTTATTAAAAAGTAAAATTTATTCTATATCCCTTCCTAGAGAAATCCACCCTAGATAGCTATGGATCAATGGGGATGGGAGAGAGGGTAGGGAATGGAATAGGAGGATGAAACAGGGAGGCAGAGGAATGAGGGAGGAAAAGAGGGAGATACAGCTAAAACTAAGAGTCATTTGAGGGGTTGTATGGAAACCTAATACAGTAGAAGCTTCTTAAAATACACACTTATGTGAAAGAAATCTAAATAGAATCACCAAGTAACAGAGGAGACAGAGTCCCAACTGGAAATCATTTGCCTCCAAAGGAAACTCAAAGTGCTGGGAATGAGTTACATTTAATTGAGTTGTTGGCCAAAGAAGTTCCAAATAACCCCCCCGCCTCCCGCCCAATTGCCAAGGCTATTGGTTGCTCTGTACAAAATCATGGTAAAATCTTATACCTAACAACAACACTTACATAACTCAGTGAACACAGAGAAGCTGAGCCGGGTCCCACCTAGAGCCTTCCTTCATCTTTACTGACTAGTGTTCATGGTCATACAAGGTACTCTGCATGCCACTAGAGGAGAGAGCTAACCACTAACCCAGCTGAAGGCACTGTGATCTACAAGTGGTAATCTGCCTGCAAGGGATGCTGGGGCAACAGTGGTACAAAGCTAATGGGGGTAACCAATCACTGGTTGGTCTTAAAGCTCACACCATGAGATGGAGCCCATTTCTGACACTAGTTGGTTGGTCGAGAATCTGAGCCTAGATAGGCCTAGAGGAAAACCACATACTATTGTTCTGCTAAGACAGTGCTTCTCAACCTTTCTAATGTCAAAACTTTTTGATACAGTTTCTCATGTTGTGGTGACTCCCAAACCATAACACTATTTTCATTGCTACTTCATAACTATAATCTTTGTTGGATGGAGAGGCCACTTGTTGGTTCCTGGGCACTTAGCCCTGAAATAATCACACAGAAACTGTATTAATTAAACCACTGCTTGACTCATTAGCTCTAGCTTCTTATTGGCTAACTCTTGCATATTAATTTCACCAATTTCTATTAATTTGTGCATCACCACAAGGCTGTGGCTTATCGGTTAAAGTTCCGACCTGTGTGTGTCTCTGATGGCTCCCTGGTGTCTCTCTGACTTTGCCCTTCTCCTCCCATGGTATAGGCCAAACCAGTTCTTTATTCATTAACCAATAGAAGCAACACATAGACAGAAGGACCTCCTACCCCAGTTATGAATTATAATGTAAATATATGTGTGGAGGCCAAAAATTGCAGGCCCATTTCCACCTTGTATGACAGTCAGAGTTTGGAGACTGACAGCCATAATTTCACCTCCTAACTTAGGAGGCGGTTGCCTGGCTCTTTTGAAATTAAGATAGCTCCATGCCATCCTGACAGGGGGTCAGGATATGCAAATGTGCTTCTGCCCCTTCTGCTCTAACTATGAGGTCACCTGGGAAAGGGTGGTCTTCAGCATAGGTGACCTAGAGCACATTAGCTACCTAGACAATAGAATGCTAATGATTTGATGTCTCAGAGTGATAGATCCATTGACTGTGTGAGTTATCCTTTGTATCATATTAATAAAGTCTCGTGTTACCTTCTCCATCAGTTTACATTGGGTGTAAAAGTTGTGGAAATTCACACAGGTGAATTTCAGGATTTCAGTAACTGGAATGTCCTCCCGATACTTTCTGTGTTTTCTGCCTTATTATTTTTAGGCGTCTTCATATTCTTTGCTTATATTTCTTCAATTCCCATGCCCCTACCATGATAAGAAGTATTTTTGTTGAGGTCAGTTCTCAACATGTGTGATATTCAGTATATCTGATATTCAACCCCTGTTAAAGGATCATTCGACCCTCCAAAGGGATTGGAGGTTGAGAATCACTGTGTTAAAGGAATATACCCACAAAATAACTCCTGATGACGTTCTTTTATAGTCACAGATCAGTGTCTTGCTCAGGTCTCATCAGAGAAGCTTCTTCCTGCAGTAGATGGGAACAAATACAGAGAACCACAACTGATACAAAGTACAGAGAGTGAAAGACCTTGGAACATTCAGTTATAAGTGAAATATTTCCATTAAATCCCTTGTTTTAGGTTTCAGGGAACTGTGGAAGAAAAGAGGGAGAGACTGTAAGAGCCAATAGGGATGGAGGACACCAAGGAAACAAGGCCTTCTAGACACAGCGGGACTGATGCATGTGTGAACTCACGGAAACACGGCAGCATTCACACAGCCTGTGAAAGTCTAAGCCAGATGGGGTCCCAGCAGCGAGACATGAAATGGACACAAGCCCCCATCCCTAATCCAGAAGCTATCTCCAATTGATAACCTCTCAAAAAAGCAAAAATTAGTTTTCTTCCACAGAGAAAGAGCCTCACTGGGTAAACAAAAGTTAAGGGCTCACCCCACACCAAGAAGTAGATGGCCAGGACAAAATGGACTCAATGGTGTTTTGAGTCCTGATGTGTTGTTTTTACCTTACAAGCCTTTTGCTTAGATATTATGGTTTCCAATTTTGTGTTTATCTGGGATATCTCTCTCTCTCTCTCTCTTTCTCTCTTTCTGTCTGTCTGTCTCTACATCTATATGTATTTCTTGTGTTTTTCTTTGGATCTTTTTTTCTGTTTGTTCTGTCCTATTTCAGTTTGTTTTTATCTTAACTTATATCATTTATCATTATTATTGTTGTTGTTATTATATGACTATTGGTTTCTAATGAGCTAGAGAAAAGAGAGGTGTAGATTTGAGTGGGTGGGAAGGTGGGAGGATCTCGAGGGAGTTGGGGAGGAAAATTGTAATAAGAATACATTGTATGAAACAAATCTATTTTCAATAAAAAATTTTAAAGTAAAATTTAATAATACAATGTAAAAAAGATACCAGTGAATCAATTAATATAGTCTTTTTTAATTCTGGGAAAATAATGTATGTATGTGTGTACTCGCGTGAAGTATGTGTGGCAATAGGGATGGGGCAGAAACAAGTGGTGGTGGCAGCTGTGGGATGGAAGACCAATTGCAGAAATTGTGTGGTAAGCACATTGCTTGGAGAAGCTGAGCCATGTGGCAAAGCGAGCAATGAAGATGATCAAGTGTGTCTACCTGTATGTGAGCAGGCCACGTGCATCAAGAAGACATGCAGCAAGGATGCAGTGGCTGATGCTGAGGTTTGAGCTTTCAGGAGGCAGTCTTGGGATGCTGCTGACTTAAGTGAGGAGTGGGTGGCAGCTCTTTATGCAACAGGGAAGGCTGAGCCAAGCACTTGGTGAAGTAAGCTGGAAATAGTCTGCTGTCCTGATTTCAAGACAGTATCTGGCATGAGTGGCATATTCAGATAGATATAGTTATGCAGATAGATATAGATTATACAGATAGATATAGATTATACAGACAGATAAAGTTATACAGATAGATATAGATTATACAGATAGATAAAGTTATACAGATAGATATAGATTATACAGAGATATAGATTATACAGATAGATATAGTTATTCAGATAGATATAATTATTCAGATAGATATAGATTATACAGATAGATATAGATTATACAGATAGATATAGATTATACAGATAGATATAGTTATACAGATAGATATAGTTATTCAGATAGATATAGATTATACAGATAGATATAGTTATACAGATGTACTAGGGGCTGAGTTTTCCACATCTTTTTCTGTGGCACTAAAATGTTTCAATCTAGGAACTTTCACAGAAGAAATAGAAAACTGACTTCTATTTCATGGGCCCTGTAACAATAGATGGCATGCAGTTTCCCGTATGCCATCACTTTCTTCTTCAGAGTTAGAGATGAACTCAAACACCCTGATTCCCTAATCAAAGGGAACAGTCACCAGAGTTAAAACAAGTCAAACAGAGCGGGCCTGATCACCCAGTGTTAGGCCAGCACCAGCCCTATTTCCCTTCTTTCTAAATCCTCTACTTTGAAACCGTGGTTTGGTTGCTCTCTATCCTATTCCAGTTTCCTTCCGACCTGCATTTCACTCTGATTTCTGCTGGCTTGCCTTCAAGAAAGGGCACTTCCCTGTCTTTACTTTAGAAGCAACTCAGACGTAATTCCAAGGCAATACCCTGGTGACTGACTTTTCTCTATTTACCAGGGTCCCTGATCAAAGAGATGGAAGAGCTAGCAAAACAACAGCAGCAGTAGCAACAACAAAAGATAAAAACCCTTTCCCCCATGTTCACCTAACTGCACAAGAGGTCATTCTTGCCCTTCAGGTGATAACACTTGAGTGTGAAGTCTGCAGGTGGGATTGAGCATGAGGCAGCCATGGCATTCACCCAGTGTGGGACCGGTATTGATATTTCCAAGTACTCAGGTTTGTGAAAAGCCGAGTTTAAAAGAGCATATCTGCCTTGATTACTGACAAAGAGAGAAAACTCACAGCTTATAGATAACCCCTTTCCCAAACTGAATGAGCAAGCAGAGGCTTAGAATCCTGAATGGCTGCAATAGGTGAAAACCACAGGTCGTTCTACATGTGAGAAGAACGAACACGGATGCTGAGGAAGGGTGAGTCACAGCCTGTGGTCAGGATTCTGAACTGGATGGAAAGCTGAAACTAGGCTGGAAGCAACTGCCCTGAGTCCTGCTCACTGCTGCACTACAGAACTGCCCTATTTTTAACTGAGATTTTGAGTGAATAGCCTCTTTAAGTGTTACAACCCAGACGGGAAGGTATCTTGGCAGCCCAGAGCCAAGGAACGACCTTGGTGTGACCACAATGTCACACTGCACAAATCTCACCCAGGAGAGATTTATTGGGAGGGAAGTGCCCAGGAGGGCCGCTGCCTCTGCAGCAGAGAACCGGGCAGAACTGGAGATTTATATAGGTTTTCTTGTGTGTCAGGGGAGCACTTTGCAGGGTGGCCTGGGATTGGAGGGATTATGTGGTTTGACCTTGGAGCCAGATCAGGGATAGGTGGGGCCTGACCTCTGGCACAATTTGGGACTGGGACTGGTGGTTACCACCTTTAGGAAAGAGCTGTTCGGACCCTTAGGGAAGTCTGAGAGAGGCGCCTGGCCACTGGAGCTCCTCGGGTGGGGACCTGGCCACTCACATGCTTTGAGGGTTTACAACATTTACAAAGTTATACGGCATTTACAAAGGGAGTGTCTGCCTACTTGAGTTGGCATGAATAGCCAACAGCCCCTATCTGCATTCACTAGAAGATATGGTAGAAATCTTTGGAAAATAACTGGACAGAAATCCTAGAGGACAGGGCCTTAGAGCCAGCTATTTCAAACACAGCTGAAGGCTGCCATTTGCATCTCTGAAACTCTCAAACAACCTTTCCTTAATCTATTTTGAATGTCTTTCCTTCCCTTCCTTTCTTCCTCTCCCCTTTCCTCCTTTCTTCTTCTTCCATTTTCCTCACTCCCTCACTGTCTCTTTCACTCTTCTCCCTCATTTCTCTCTGAATTCCCCCAGACACTGGTGGATGTTGCATAGCATTCATAGGTAGACATAATCAAAATATATTGAGCAAGGGAAAATCTGTCCAGTGCAGTTTTGGGTTCCCAGTATTTTTAAAGGAGTGCAGAAGAGAACTAACTATCTGTGCTGACAGGAGACGCCTGTTGGCCAGCTCCATTGCTTCAATGTTGAGAGTCTCATCTATTTCCTTGTTACAGTCTGGACACTTCACCTTCTGATGCTCTGTTGTTTCTTCTTGGTTCAACTAATAAAACAAATGAAAAAGAAACAAAAACAATACATGGATATTAATGTCTACAATCGCACATTAGATTTTTTGGGGGGGCATGACAGAAAATCTGATAGATATATAAAAATATCTTAGTGCTTCACATTTGCTCAAGGGTCCTCAACATTGATTCAGTTCTAGGAGATAAAATAATTGACAGGTGGCAGGGAAGGAGTTGCACCTTTCCTCTCTGTGGAATTCGAGAGCTTATCAAAGCTATCACATATACAGTCACACTTTGACTTAGTGGTCCTGTGTGGTTCCCTGACAGCTTCAGCATCATTTGGAAACGCACATATACTCATCACCCACTGCATCAGAACTGGGGGAGCTGGGCAACAATCCCTACATCTGCTGCCCTTAGAGTTTGATGTCCATGGGTTCAAATGAATCATTTAAGGCAGAAAAAAAAGTGATCATGAGTTTAAGAGATATGAATGTAGAAAATTTGCCAATGAAGTAAGCTGAAGTTTGGAGAAAATCATTTGCTCAAGCTGATGGAACAGACCTACAGATACAGTCCTCTAATTCCAGCTACTAGGGCTGTGGTTCTCAACTTTCTTGGTGTTGTGACCCTTTAAGACATCATGACGTGGAGACACCCAATCATAAAATTATTTTTGCTGCTATTTCATAACTGTAATTTTGCTACTGTTCTGAATCATAAGCTAGATGTCTGTGTTTTCTAATGGTCTTAGGCAGTCCCTGTGAAAGGGTTGTGTAACCCCAAAGGGGTCATGACCCGCGGGTTGAGAAGTATTGTACTGGAGAGACTGAGGCAGGAAGATTGCAACTCAAGGCTTTTGTGAGCTGCAGAATATGTTTACAAGGCCGTCCTCCATGACCTAGGTTGGAGATGTAGCTTCGTTGTAGTGTGTTTGCCTAGCACAAGGCTCTGAGTTCTGTCCCCTGCTTTTAAAATGAGCAATTAGTTAAAAGCTAGAATATAAACCAGGTCCTCTGAGTGTGAGGTAAGGGCCACATATACAACACCCATGACTGCACCATAAAGAGGAAAATACTCGTATTTGATTATCTGCTCCTGAAATAAATCAAGTGACAAGACCAATGGCCTGGGCACTGCTTATGCCCAGATGGGGAGTGGGGTGGAAACGCCCCACACCACAGCATGCATCAGAATCTCTGCTGTGGGAGCAGGGAGCTCAGGAGTGTTCCAGACAATTCTGATGCAGACAGGTCAGCAAAATGCTGTAATCAGATACTCAGTAAAACTGAGGAAGCCCTTAGAATCAGCACAGTGTTTGTCTAACCAGAAAATGAATGAAAACGGACATGGCAGAAGGCATGGGAAGAGAAGAGTGACATTGGGAAGACCCAGGAACACTGTAGACTATTTCCTTCATGGCAGCTATGATTTAATGCTTTGAAAAAAAAAATCAGGTTCTCTTGTAGCCCAGACTGATGCTCAGAGCCCTTTAAGATGAGTAAATCTGATCTTGGTATTTTTCAGATATAGATAGACCTATTTCACTCACAGATGAACTTTTGGTGCTGACCTTGGCTTCTGCTTTATTAAAAAATACAACTAACTGTAACCTAGGCTGTAACCAGAGCTTGGCATGCATAACCTAAATAAACTATAAACAAATAAGTGATTGTAAGACCATTCTTTCTCCTGATCTTCTGAAAAGAGGACATTTTCTGGGCCTTGCTTTCTTCTTTTTTACACTATCTTTAAAAGGCATTGCCAATATGCTGCTCTCTCTTTCTAATTTACATGTATTCCTTCTGTAGTCAAATGGCCTGGGGCTTCTGCTTTGTTACACAATAACCATAAAAAGTCTTCAGATATTTTCCTTACTATTATAGAAAATAAGGACTGACCAATATTCTTCCCTATGAATTAAAATTATGAACATTTTGAATTTGAATTAATACTTACAATTTGATCTATATTTAATGGCAATCATATTTACTCTTGTGGAATAGAGAGCTATTGTATGCTTACTGCATATGGATTTTGAAGTATAATTGCCTTCTCAACCATGTTCCAGTCAGCATTAGCAAGATCTTTGTCAAATTTGAGTGCCATGGCTGTAGACTTGGTTAGCTCTTGAAAGTGTTGGAATGTATAATAAACCGATTTATATTTTGTTGATGTTACATCACGAAGACCTTCAGGACAAAGAATACATTGTACAAACAGCATAAGGACATAATTTTGATATGAATTATAAAATTTCCTTTTGTTCTTTACTTATCCTCATTCATTACTTATGCATGTGTAGTGTGTATTCATCTACTTGCAGGTACACTTGTCTTGTTTGTGTGGTTGTATGTGAAGGCCACATGTTGATATTGTGATGCTTTCTTCAATCACTTCCTTACCTGTATTTTGTCATAAGAACCTAATAATTCTTACAATAGTGTCTAGCATCTAGAGCATTCTTATTAAAAAGTTTTCTGAATAATTGCATGAACTTACACTACTCTTTAACTACATAAGCTTAATGTAAATAATCATATGAGATAACTTTATTAGCATGAATAATTTATATATTTTATACAGTGATTCAATTAGAAAATACTGACTTGTATTTAGATGGATATTTTCTTATTAGTGCTTCTTATAATATTTGGAATAATTTTTTCTTTTCTCACCATGGTAAACAGTAGAGCTTACCTAGTTTTGTAACTGCCATTGGCAAAATAAATCTATTGATAATCAGGGTAATTAAGCATACTGACACTCCATGAAATAATATCTAGAATTGAAAAAATACATTAAATAAGTATTCAGGATTATTCATTACAATATATTCTGTATTATAAATTGAACTAGGTTGTTATATGCTAACAAACGATTGTAGTAAGCTGGATGTCGGACATGAAAAAAGTGATCTGGGGATTCACTGTACTCTTGCACAAATGCATCTTCAGCCATCTTTTCAGAAAACAATCAAACGAGCAAAAACAGAGTCAGGACTCTGGCTTCCCTCTTGAGACCTGCAAGGTTCTTTGTAATAATCTCACTTTAAGATGCAGTAAAGGGAGAACCATTCTACCATGTCTGTTAGGACTCTGCTGGTGGCCATGTCAGAGGAGCAGGAGGTGGCAAAGGAAGCCCAAGGTGTCAGCCCACCAGGAGGGTGAATTTCATTTAGGCAAGACCACGGGACTACAGAACCCAGACTGTCTTTGCCTTCTGCTGTGATTTTACATGCTTGTTACTGCTATATTCCTCTGGTATCTAACCCGGTGTGGGTGGATGTGGGAAGATCTCCACTGCCTGTAATAGAGTGTGTTTATCTCTTGGGAACATTCCAATCTACTGGGCATTTTTATCTGTGGATTGTTCAGAAGATGAATCTCCCCCAAGCTGTACTATCTAATTGATAATAATAAAGATGTCCTATACAGAGTTTTGATGAATAAAAATAAATACAAGGAAATGCCACACAGCTAGTGCCTGTAAGTTTCACCTAAGGAGCTGCATAGATTGTAGCTCAATTTATTGACAATTTATAATAACAGTTGAGTCCCTTTAACTTTTTTTGACCTTAATGTTAGAAGATGTGTTCACGGAGTTCAGAGTTCAGAAGTCATCACAGCTGAAACAAAGCTTTGAGATCAACAAAGTTAGACTAGGATGTTTCAGTTAAATAGCTTTGAGGTGAAAAACCCAAGAAGACAATGTGGAGTTTTCAAAAGGCACATAGTTGAGTGTGGAACTCTTTTAGGTCAGGGAACAAGAACAAAACAACCCAATTATCATCGGCTAATGTACTTTTCTTGCTTGGACTGGTTGAGAACCAAAGGTGATGATTAATTCCTTATGCCCATTTCTGCCCTCAGTCTCCTAATATAAAAGGTTATTAATGAGTTTTATATTTTGAGTTTCTTTAATGTACCCTAAAGATTTAAAGTAGAGCTTACTGATTCTTTTTCTTATAAAAAGTTGAGATTTGTGGTTTCTTTAAGGTTCATTATAAGATTACCTTTCAAGATAAGTAACAAAGTAATTGGCCTTTTCTTTGTAACTGTAAAATGCAGCCTGCCAGTAAAAGACCTGACTGAGAAGATCGCCTTTCTGCCCACGCACTTACTCTACACCAAGTTGTTCGGGTGTGAATGTATGTGGGTTCTTGGGTTAATTTACTTTTCACCTGTAATATGTTTAATCTTGTAAGAAAAATTAAAAACATGTTTTTACAGGTATTCATTATAATCATTCACTTAAAAAGTACAATAGTATCACATTGTAATGCCTAATTGCCTAAAATACTTTGTTGAAGTATATAAGTTGTAGAAAAAAGTATACAGTAGAAAAAGGAACACGGAAAGAACATAGAAAGACAAGAGAATAAAAAAAAAAAGCCATCAACGGAGTATGAGTGTCTTTTCCCTTAAACTCCCTCAGACAGAAAATCTTAGCTTACGCAGACTCTGTGAACTCCTTTCAAAGCCCTGCACTGCTGGAGACTGACCCCGACAGCAGTAGCCACTACTTAGACAACTCTAACGGAGCAAGTCTTTGTTCCCTAGTGTTATTAAATGTAATCCTATGGAGTAATACAAGGAAGTAGGGCCAACACTCAGCAAGAAGCCTCTTTGAATGAATGGATTCTAGAATAAATAAATAAAAACCGTGGAGTGGATGGATGTTCTGCAACAGCTGCTGTTTAAAATGACTTACAGTTTTTAATTCATCTTCATCTGAAACCCCTTAGACCTATGAAGAAGGCTGGGTGTCTCTAACTGGAAGGGGGATGAAAATTATTGGATTTTCTGCCCTAGTCTTGCAGGTTCTTGGCCAGAAGCCTCGCTCAGGCCCTTGTCTCTTGGCTCTCCCTATAGGTTAGTCCACAACTTTCTCAGAATGAGCAAACCACAAAACAAGAACGCTTTCTCTAGGGACGCCACGTGGGATGTACTACAAAGTCACGTTCAATACTGAACAGCACTCTCATCAAATACTCAAACAGGAAAATGCAGCTTTCTTTACTTGAGATTTTTCCCTCTCGGAACCAACAGAGACGTCAGAGTAAGCAAGTAGGAGGGCCATGTTTATGTTTGGTGTCCCTTTCATTTCACTCCAGACCATGATGAACGCCCAGCGCCAGCTGAACCCATGACCAAGTCGAGACAAAATGGGGCTCATTAGTAGAAAGACCAGGAGTCTGGAAGACAAAGCAAATTTTAAAGTTATTTTTGTGGTAGAAATGTCTTGCTGCTTAATTCTGGTATTCCCAATGAGCCATCTTTCATATATTATTATCAGGGCTCCAAAGGGAGCCATGTGTCACAGAGACACTCACAGAGAGAATGACGTGCTCTTGTTATTTCTCTGCACTGCTCAGTGGTAAGGTGACTTTGCATCATGCATGGGGTGCTGCTTTCACATGTGGAAGACAAGCATTAGACATTTTATAAGGCCTCAATAAGAAGGGTAAACAGAAGATGATGGGAAATGTGTTTTCCATACAGATTTTCTTCTTGCTCAGTTTGTCTGTGTCGTCCAGGTCTTCCCTATTCCCCATGCCACTCCAACTGTCATACCGATTTTATATGATAATTTGGACAAATATTTGGAATTATTAGGTTGATGTCAACAATTTAACTAATTTTCTTAGATGGAAGCAGAATGTTAGCTATTTGAGTGACAGGTAGCTGTGAGATTGTAGTTGAGGCCGATTTTCTTAGTGTACAGCACCATCTTCTTTCTCCTAAGACTGGGAAAAGGGACTGCAGAAATTATCATGGGGAAAAGGAAGACATTTATAGGCAGGCTTTCATTCTGATTTCTTTTTTTCCTTCAATAAATCTATATTTCAGCATGGACAATTATATACACATTCATGAACATCAACTTCTGTTAAATCAAGCTTGGCACAAGAAGTCAATCTTAGATAAATATAAACTTCATTTTTTCAGCTTAAAACAAAACTTAACAACAATGTTTTATTTTATTGATTTTATTATATTTTTCTCTGCCCTTCCCTTTCTCTCCCCTCCCCTTCAACCCTCTCCCATGGTCCCCAACTCCCAATTTACTCAGGAGATCTTGTCTTTTTCTACTTCCCATGTAGATTAGATCCATGTATATCTCTCTTAGGGTCCTCATTGTTGTCTAGGTTCTCTAGGATTGTGATCTGTAGGTTGGTTTTCTTTGTTTTATGTATAAAAACCTCTTATGAGTGAGTACATATGATATTTGTCTTTCTGGGTCTGGGTTACCTCACTCAGTATGATGTTTTCTAGCTCCATCTTTTGCCTGCAAATTTCAAGATGTCATTATTTTTTTCTGCTGTGTAGTACTCCATTGTGTAAATGTACCACATTTTCCTTATCCATTTTTTGGTCAGGGGACATTTAGGTTGTTTCCAGGTTTGGCTGTAACAAACAATGTTGCTATGAACATAGTTGAGCACATGTCCTTGTGGTACAATTGAGTATCCTTTGGGTATATACCTAAAAGTGTATTGCTGGATCTTGAGGTAGGTTGTTTCCTAATTTTCTGAGAAATCACCATACTGATATCCGAAGGGGCTATACCAATTTACACTCCCACCAGCAATGCAGAAGTGTTCCCTTAACCGCACAACCTCTCCAGCGTAAGTTGTCATCAGTGTTTTTGATCTTGGCCATTCTTACAAGGTGTAAGATGGAATTTCAGAGTTGTTTTGATTTGCATTTCTCTGATGACTAGGGATGTTTAGCATTTCCTTAAGTGTCTTTCAGCCATTTTAGATTCCTCTGTTGATAATTCTCTGTTAGGTCTGTACTCCATTTTTTATTGTATTATTTCTTTTGATGACCAATTTCTTGAGTTCTTTGTATATTTTGAAGATCAATCTTCTTGTTGCAATGAGGGGCTCGGGCTGTGTTCCCTGCGCCGGGCCCCTTGTTCTGTCCCACCCGGCTCCTTGTGCGTACCCGAAATAATTACACGGAAACTGTATTCATTTAAATACTGCCTGGCCCATTATCTCCAGCCCCTTATTGGCTAACTCTCACATATTATTTTAGCCCATCTCCATTAATGTGTATCGCCACTTGAGTTGTGCCTTACCGGCATGAGTCTAACCAGTGTCCATCTTGTGCTGGAGAAGCATGGCGTCTGCCTCTGCCTTCTCTCACAGCATTTTGTTCTGTCTACTCCGCCCACCTAAGGGCTGCCCTATCAAACGGCCATGGCAGTTTTCTTTATTTAACCAATGAGGGCAATACACCATCTTCTGTCTAATATGGGGTTGGTGAAGATCTTTTCACATTCTGTACGCTGTCGTTTTGTCTTGTTGACTGTGTTTTTTGCTTTACAGAAGCTTTTCAGTTTGAGGAGGTCCCATTTATTAATTGTGCATGGTGATAGATATAGGTCTATTTCATTCTTCTATATGTTGATATCCAGTTATTCCAGCACCATTTGTTAAATATGCTTTCTTTTTTCCATTTTATATTTTTTGCTTCTTTGTCAAATATTGGGTGTTCATAGGTGTGTGAATTAATATCTGGGTCTTCGATTCAATTCCATTGGTCAAACTCTGTTTTAATGCCAATGCCAAGTTGTTTTCATTACTGTAGCTTCAGCAATAGAGCTTGACGTCAAGGATGGTGATGCCCCTGAAAGTTCCTTTATTGGACAGGATTGTTTTGGCTATCCTGGGTTTTTTGTTTTTCCATATGAAGTTGAGTATCATTCTTTCAAGGACAATTATACATATATTCATGAACAGCAACTTTTGTTAAATCAAGCTTGGCACAAGAAGTCAATTTTAGATAAACATAAACTGCATTTTTCAGCTTAAAGGAAAACTTAGCACAATGTTAAAGTCTAACATGATCGTTAGTTCTTACAGCAGTTCTTGTGTTAACTCTTTTTTCATTATTTCATTTATTTTACATGCCAACCACAGTTTTCCCTCCCTCCTTTCTTCCTGTTTCCTCCCCTACCTCCTGCCTACACTGCCCTGCATCCACTCCTCCTCCATTCAGAAAGGGGCAGGCCTCCCATGAGGGTCAACTAAGCATAACAAGTTGAGGCAGGGCCAAACTCCTCCCCCTGCATCAAGCCTGGCCAAGGAATCCTAGTATGGGGAGTAGATTCAAAAATGCCAGCTCATACCCCAGGGACAGCTCCTGATCCCATTGCTGAGAGTCCTACAAATAGCCAACCAACACAACTAACTGTCCTGCAAAGGGTCTAGGCTGGCCCCATGCAGGTTTCCTAGCTGTTGGTCTAGAGTCCCTGAGCTCCCACGAGCTTGAGTCAGCTGTCTTTGTGAGTTTCCCCTTCATGACCTGGACCCTCCTTGCTTGTACAGTCCCTCCCTCTCTTCAGCTGGGCTCAGCCCAGTGTTTGGCTGTGGATCTCTGCATCAGTTACCGGATGAAGGCTCTCTGATGACAATTGCCATGACGACAAATGTCTTAGTCATTCTGACAGGTGTAAGATGGTATCTCTGAGCCATTTTGATTTGCGTTTCCCTGATGGATAAAGGGGTTGAACAGTTCTTTAAGTGTTTCGTAGCCATTTGAGATTCTTCTCTTGAGAATTCTGATTTCTTAAAGAGCTGATTCCAATTTAACTTAGAATTCAAAGAAATGATAATACTGCGCTAAACCCTAAGATACAATTTCTAGTGTTAGGTAGAAATCTTGAACAAAGATAGAAAATAGAGAATGAAACATGCGAAAATTAATAGTATTTACCTCTTAGCAATCATAATATATTATAAAGCTTTTTTCTTTAATCTCCAGAAAGTTTACAAAGTGTTGCCATTGCTCTAAAATTCATGGAAAATTTGTCAAAACTCCTGGGCATTACTGTGCAAAGGTTTACTGGAGAAGTTAGAGCCAACTAGTTCAATCTGAGGTATGAAATAATATTGTTATTTTGGAAAATAATCTTCAGATAAATTACTATAAACAAAGTTCAGATGGTATTCTTACCTTAAAACAATCAGTGTGAAGTAGATATTTAATGAATAATATAAGTCAGAAAATGATATATATAAATATGTTTGTGCAGGGATTAGAAGTCCAATGAAAGTAAACACCATAAGAAAACTAACGAAGGACAGACAATTCCAGAATCTGCATTTTTGAGAAGAATAAAATATAGTTATAGTAACTAACATGTTTATTATAAAGCTTACCTCTTACTTATATGAGACATTATTTAATTGTCCATAAAATAAAGGTGAACATGGCATTTATCAGCACTCAGCAAGGATTAACAGTGTGAAGAAAGGCAAACCAATCTAGGTAAACAGGTAATTTTAAAGCAATTAAATTAATTTATTTGTGTCAATTAGTAACTTGCTTTTTTCTGCTGAGTCTGAAAGAAATAGTGTACAATCATCTGCAACATAGCATAACACAGGGACTAAACATCCAGAAACCACTGTTCACAGAACTAGAAACACTGAGAGTAAAAAGGTCCTAAAATCACACACTGATACCGAAACGCTAAGTGAAAGAATCAAGCAGTGGCGGTGAAAGTGACATTAGCACAGAAGTGGCAGGGGACAAAGATCACAAGTTTGCCATGAAACACCTCAGTTCATATGTTCATAAGGAGGAAAAGACCATACAGTGGTTAAAAAATTACTTAGAGGAGGAGGGGGATTGATTAAATAATAAGATGGGTGAGTCAGTTAAGGATGGCAGGATCAGTGGTTTGACCAAGGGGTTGCAGAGTTGTGAGAAATGGAGGACCCAAGAGAATTAGAAAAAATATGGGAGGTGGAGATGCTTTTTCTCTCAGAGCGTAGAGTGGACCTTCTCTAGGTTGATGAAATAAGCAATAGGATGAATCACCGTTATCTTAGATTTCTACCATCTTTAAGAATAGGGCCTGGTGAATGTTATCTTTTAAATAGATTTCTGGCATTGAATTGAGATTATGCAATTGTTATTTATATGTCTGTGGAAGTGAGTGGCTTGGGCAAGATAGTAGCCATACTCATAGGATGGGAGAAGGCTTGGAAACTGAAAACCAGAAGAGTTTATGTTCATCAACATCACTAGGAATGATGATAGAAGGATGGCGACCAGAGTCAGAGGGATATCCCAGTGAAGACTTCACTGAAAGAGATGTAGACTCAATGCCACTGCAAGATTAGGTGATATGTTTTGTCTAAGACTGTGCAAAAATGAATGTTACAGAGAATTTAGTTGGATAGTATATATCATGCCATGTAGCTCTAATAGCTGTTGTAATATCATAGCTCCCAGTGTATAAAACAAAGTCAAAAAGAGAATAGCTACTCACTCAAGGAGAAATGCTTCAACTCCTGGTTTAAAACTTGTGGAATTTAGAATAAGTCCCATGGTGGCCACAGTAAATATTCCAGACAATCCAATGATCTCACCTATGTTTAGAATGAACAACAACAACAAAAGGATCAACTTCAGCAGCAGTGTGATCTCTACTGGGTGTGAAAATGTCAAATAGTGTGACTTTACACAAATGTTATCCCACTAGATTTCACCTAGAAAGCATTACAAGTTGTTTCTGCTGTCCATATTTTAATCCGCCCCCAGGTATACATCATATTGAGGAGTAAAACGTGTGATGCACATGTGTATAATAGTGTATAATACTTTGGCTTCATATCATCTGCAGTTAAAGTCTTTTCATCCATCGCAGTGAGGCTAAGCATCCTCAGCAGATCTGCTGTTTCAGAGGAACTCTGGATGGGTGCATTGGAAATGACCTGGAAATTCTGTAAGGACCAACCCCCTTCATGCACTGTCTGCTTGGAAGACACTAAAAAAACTCCTGTGTTTTGTAGTAGAACTCAGGAATTGGGGACAAAAAAGCCACAATATGGATTTCTTCCTGTTTAATCTTTTTAAATTGGTACATTTAGTATAGAAGAATTGAAAAGTATGGAAAACTGTTGATGGATTTTTGTAATGTAGGTAATATACTTGTAAAACCCTCAGTTATGTGGTATAGCACAAAGAGAAAGCTCATAATCCCACTTCTAAGGCTGTAAATATAATTGTAAAGAAATTTTTGGAAGCCAGGTAAGTGCTGCAAACATGTAATCCCAGCATGTATAGACAGAAACAGAGGCAGATGTAAACAGAGGTTTCTCTGTCCTGCCTAGTCCTGCAGTTGCTTCTAAATAAATACTCAGAGGCTTAACATTAATTACAGAACTTTTGGCCTATAGTTCAGGCTTATTACTAGCTAGCTCTTACATTTAAATTAGTCCATTTCTATCAATCTAAGTGTTGTTACGTGGCTGTGGTTTTTACCGGTCTGCAGACATATTGTTTCTTGGATATCTGGCTGGCATCTCTCTCCACTCTGCCCTTCTTTTTCCCTGTGTTCAGTTTGGCTTTCTTACCTAGCTATATTCTGCCTTGCTATAGGCCAAGAAGCCTTTATTATCAGCCAATGAGAGCAGCATATATTCACAGTGTACAGAAGGTTTATCCCACAGTAAGCAGAGGCAGAGGCAGGGGCAGGGGCATCTCTGTGAGTTTAAAGCCAGGTGGTCTGTAAAGCTCGTTCCAGGACAGCCAGGTCTATATAGTGAGCCCCTGCTTCAAAATCAAAACCCAAAGCAAAACAATAAGAACAATCACCAAAATAAAAGAAGAAAATGAACTTTTGACTGGAATTTCTTTTAGGGAGAATATTATCTTTGTCTGGCAAGAAATTCTTAGTTAAGCTTTTGATTGTGGGATGAGGACCAAGAAATAGCCACAAGCATCTGTATATGCTTGCTGAATTTTTACATTGAAGACAAACAGCAAAAAAGAAACTGAAAAGATGAGGATATGGGAAAACAGAGGGAGCCATCAGAACTGAAAAAATCTCACGAGCCACTTAGTATGATTTTATTTTGAGTTTCCCAGAAGTGACTGAGCTTTGAGCAAAGACAGAGGCGGCAGCAAGGAAACAAATGCTGGACATTTCAACAAGGCTCGACATGTTTGAGTTTACAAAGAAGCTTTGTAGAGTTGGGGACTTTAACTAATTGAGTCAGAATCCTTTTCAGGAGTGAAGGACTTAGAGAGCTCCCATTTCGTAATCCATCCTGAGTACCCACAGTCATACAGTAATAGCTCTGCAGTGGGATTGCACAGCAATGTGAGTCTATGATAGGCTCCCCACTGATCTAGTATGCACTAAAATATTTATTCTTAAAGTTAAGAAGCATTCTGGACATACTACTCTTACTGAAGTCCCACACACATACACATTTGACTCAGTTCTGGTCTACTCTGTCTATTTGATTTACTTTATATTCTTGTGTTTTGAGGGCTGCATTTTAAACATCTACAGACTTATTAAATGCTCTGATATTTGTCTAATAGGGAATTTTCTTTGCTTAAAGTACCTACTTTTACATATTTATGTTTTTTCTTTGATGTAGTCTCCTGAGGCATCCTGGCTGGCATCAAGCTTACTACATAGCTGAGGGTCACCTTGAACTCCTGATTCTCTTGCCTTCACCATCCAAGTTCTAGAATAGTAGGTGTACACCACGATTCCCAGATATATACTCATTTTTATAAATGCCTTTGTAAAGTACAAGGTCCCAAAACTAAGAAAGTGCTATTAATTTGATTTGAATTATGGCTAAAATTTAATTTAATGAAATTAGTATTTTTTTTTCACAGCATTGAGTCTTCATGCCTAGATCTTAAGTTCCATATTTTAGAGTTTTGTCTCAGAAATGTACACAGAAACATTTTGGAAGCAAACACTTTAATTCAGCATTTACAACTTTTTATTTAAGTATACTGGTGTTTCGCTTGTATGCATGTGCACCATGTGCATGCAGTGGCTGACAAGGCCAGAAGAGGGCGTCTGGGGTTACAGATAGCTGTGAATCACTCCATGGGTGCCATCTCTCCAGCACCAAGTTTACCACGTTTGAATCATGAAATAAAAATACTAGGCATGGTTACTTTGAGAAGATCAAGTTCAGGACAAATAATTAGAACTTTTTAGGTAACAGCCGAGGTAGGAAAATATTATTGATTCCTGCTTCGAACATGATTACAGGCACATTAAGGCAGATCACGACAAAGGAAATTTTGTGTTACGTATATTTTTTTCTGTCTCTTGTCTTTAAAAAAAATTCTGTTCTAGCACTCTCTTTCTTAAATGTCCACTGGGATGTCTTAATTTGAAAGTTTAGAGGTGTGTGTGTGTGTGTACACGCGCACGTGCGTGTGTAACTCCTACTTCGGGCTATGCTTACATTTCAGATGATATTAGGGGAGACTGCATTTGTTGGAATTCATTTTTATAAGAACTTAACTGTATATATTTACACTAATACACATGGAACATACACCACCTGACTGATCATCCTTCAATATTTTAGTTCATTAACTTGATCCTATCACTTTTTAGCATCATAATCGGCTCAATACAACAGACGGATTAGTTGGGATTTCTTAAAATTGTGGTTTTCCCTTCGTTAACATGAGAGTTATATGGTTATTTTCAAATTTCTAAACAGAAATGTTTCTTCACTGCAATTTATTCAGGTTATATAGACCTTAGTAACTTTGTACTTTACTGTATTGGTCCAGGCCCCCTAAATTTAAAGGTTGATAGTTTATAAATTTCTGTTAATGTAAAACAATCAAAATTTCCAGATATGGAGGGCATAGTATCTCTATAGAAGGTCTATAGTCTGTTCTGGTACATAAAATTCTTTATATATCTTATAACACAAGTATGTAACTTATTTTTTACTCATAACTTTTGTACAATTGGTTATGAAATTCTATAGGAAAGGTATAGTAAAATATTACAACTGTGGTTTTGCCAGATTACTCTGCGTTTGTGTTTGTTTTCTGTATCTGGGTACACTGTTCTCTTTGCACAGGTATTCACATTTTTTACATTGAACTGTCTATGTAATTTAATGTGAAGCATGGACTCTCCCACTTACAAATGTAAAAGATGAGGTAGAAAACTGAAAAAATGAAAATGATGTGATTGACATCATCCCCAAAAATGGTAGACATCCATAGCTGGACCAGCTTCGTGCTCAGGATTCCAAATAGGAAGCTTTCGAAAAGATACGCCCAAGCTGTAGATACAATGTTATGGGCTACGGGAAAAGAGAGAAATGGAAACTGTTAATAGAAGCCACCTGGCCTTCACCTTAAATGATGCTCTAATCAATTTTTCTTTTTGCTTTTATTAACGTTAGCTCATTGTTGTAATGAACACTGAAGTACAGACACCCCTTCAAGACACCGAGTTTACTGCATGTTAGTCCTGTTTGTAGTTTACCATTTCCCTACGACTGACTTAGTTTCTGCACAGGAGCAGCCTTTTCTTTTCACACTCACCAACATCTCTTAAGGCTTTCCCTTGTAATGAAGTTTTTTCTATATACATAAATACAACCTGCTCAGTCTGTGTAAGACTATTTGTACGGAGGGAATGAGGACATGAGGTAATTATATTATAATCTCAAAAGTAAAATAAAAGAAATAATTTTAAAAATATTTCATTATTTTAAGTAGAATATTTTATTGTATGTTTTAGCTCCATACATGTCTGTGAACCATGTACATGATTGTGCCTGAGAGAGCCAAAAGTGTTGGATCTCTTTGCACTAGAGTTATGAATGGTTGTGAGCCAGCATGTGGGTGTCGGAAGTAAAACTCAGGCCCTCTGGAAGGACAATCAGCGCTCTTGACCACCGGGTGTTCTCTCCAGCCCCAAGTCCTGTGCTTCTTTGTTTTTACAAATAGGTTGTCATTTCAATAGGTTTGAGGTGATATTGTGTGTTTTGTTTGTATTTCTATAATTATGACATCAATTGGCTGAGTGTCTTCACATGCCTATTGTACATTTGTATGTCTTCCTTTGAGAACTGTCTGTTCAGCTCTGTCTTAGTTACTCTTCTATTGCTGTGAAGAGCCACCATGATTGAGCAACTTATAAAAGAAAGCATTTAATTGAGTGCTGCTTACAGTTCCAGAGGGGAGCATGGTGGCAGGCAGGCATGGTGCTGGAGCAGCAGCTAAGAGCTAATATCCTGCTCTTCAGGCAGCAGGCAGAAAGAGGGAGAATGATTCTGATGTGGACATTTGAAGCCTCAAAGCTTACTCTCAGTGACACACTTCCTACAGCAAGGTCATAACTCCTAATCCTTCTGAAACAATCCACTGACTAGGGACCAAGCATTCAAATATATGAGTCTAGGGGACCATGTTCATTCAAAATACCACAAACCCCTTTGTCCACTTAAATTTATTATTAAAATCTTCATCTTATTCAGCAGCAGCAGCGTCACCACCATTGTTATCATTATCACTATCATTAATGCATATTTATGCATGTAAATATACGCAGCATGCATATGGAAGTCAGAGGGCAACTCTGCGGTGTTAGTTCTCTCCTTCCACCTTTATGTAGCTTTTAGGGATTAAATTCAGGTCATGGGAAGGTAGAGAAAGCAAGAGGAGGGTAGGAAGAGGGAACTTGGATTGGCATGTAAAATAAAAAAAAGATTGTTTTAAATAAAAAAAAAATCAGGTCACTAAGCTTATGTGTCAAGCTCTTTTATTCACTGGGTCCTCTTATCAGCCCTGAAATTGCAAATATATCTTTGCAAGGTATGGAAAAAAACCTTAATGTCCAGCAGTAGTGGGTGGACAAAGAACATTTGAATCACGGTGGTGGTAGCACACAAGTTAATCCTAGCACTTACAAGGAAGAGGCAGGTGGATCTCCATGAGTTTGAGACTAGCCTGCTTTACAAAGTGAGTTCCAAGATAGCCAGGGCTATTCTCTGAACCCTGTCTCAAAAAAAAAAAAAACCCAACCAAAAACCAAATCAAACTAAAACAAAAAATTAGAATTATTTGGTATATATCTACATGGGAATAATATTCAGCCTTTACAAAGAAATTCTGTCATCCACACCATCACATTTGGTGAATATGGGTTCACCAAAAAGGCAACCTAAGTGAAAAAAATCCAGATGCTGAAACACAGAAAGACAAATATCAAAATACCGCATGAACACACACAGACACACACACACTGATATACATACATGTATGCATGCAGTAAACATTACAGGTCACATCTGGCCACTTGGAGAGTTTCTTTGGTCAGATGGTGCAATCTTGAAGATTCAAGAATGATCAAGGACCAGGAAGTCCCAGACTCATGGAACAGTTCTTCTAGAGCTGGTATAATAGGCTAGGTATGAGGAAAGACTATGCTTCTCAACCTGTTATGATTGGGTTCTCAAATGTCCCACATGGGCATATGTTTTGAACTCTGTTTCCCAGCTTTGTGGCACTGTTTTGGGAGCTGTAGGGCCTTCAGTAGGTGGGGGATCTTGCTGGCTGAAGTAAACCACTAGAGGTAAATCCTGGCTCCTTTCTTCACTGTCTGCAGCAAGCTCCTGCCATTGCTTACGTTGTCAGTACCCCAGGTTTTCCCATTGTGACAGACTGTAACCATCTGAAACCACAAGCCAAAATCAACTGTTCCTCACATATACTGTTTCTGTCAGGTGTTTAGGCAGAGCAATACAGAAGGAACCAATACAGAGTCTCTGCCCAATCAATCCTTTACAGTTTGCTGGCCTATCAAACAGATTGACTAATTATTATTGGACAATCTATTTGTTTTCTCTTCCTGAAAGCTATTCTTAGTTATATATTTCTATACATAATTTTTATGTTTCTTTGCTATAAACAAGCAAGATAGAGATTGGTTGGAATAGAGAAATATGAGGTTGCTTATACTCCACAAGAATGTGCCCTCCTGAGAAACTGCCATATTGATTTGCAAAGCACAAGTTTGCACTTCCACCAGCAGAGGAAGAGTGTTCCCCTTACTCTGTGCCCTCTCCAACATAAGCTGTCATCAGCGTTGTTGATCTTAGCCATTCTGACAGGTGCAGGATAGTATCTTAGAGTCATTTTGATTTGCATTTTCCTGTTGACTAAGGGTGTTGAACAGTTCTTTAAGTGTATTTCAGCTATTTTGAATTCTTCTGTTGAGAATTCTTACCACATGCCATAGAATTTTTGCAGTGTTTGGTCATGATGTTTAAGATTTGGGCCTTTTCTTTGATCAACAATGTTGCCAAGGCTGCAAGATAAGCCAGGGCAATGGTGGCATAAAGCTCATGGGAGTTACCAACCAACATCAGATTTGACTAAAAGTCCACTTCATGAGATGGAACCCTTATCCAACAACGCCTGAGTGACCAAGAACCCGAGGCTAGATATCCCAGGGACCTAGAATTTGAAAAGAGCAAGGAAATAAAATAACTCCTAATGATATTCTGCCATCCTCATAAATCAGTGCATGTTCATTCACCATCAGAAATGCTTCCTCCTGCACCAGGTGAGAATAAATACAGAGTTCCTAAGTCAGACATTATGCGGTGAGTGAGAGACCTTGAAACACCCAGCTGTTCATGGGATGTCTCCGTCAAATCCCTCCCCTCATGGCTGGGAAAACTCTGTAGAAGAGGAGGCAGAGCGTAAGAGCCAGAGGGAATGGAGGGCACCAGGAAAACAAGGCCCCCTGGATCAACATGATCAATGCACATATGAACTCAGAGAGTCAATATTCCAGAGGCTACACGGGTCTGTATCAGGTCCTCGGAAAATATATTATGCCTCCTAGTTTAGTGTTCTAATGGGATTTCTGGGCTTGTGAACAAGTGTGTGTCTGATTCTTGTGCCTTCTCTTGGGCTCTTTTCCTTCTTTTGGTTTCTTTTATCTAATTCCAATGTGTTAGCGTTTTTGTTTTATCTTATTATATTTTATTACTATCCTTTAAAAGACTGTTATTTTCTAATGAGAGACAGAAAGGGAGTGGAGTCAGATGGGAAGGGATGTGGGGAGGAAGTGGGCAGGGTAGCAGGAGGGGAAACTGTGACTAGGATATAATGTGAGAAAAAAATCTATTTTCAGTAAAGGGAAAAAATAAGTAAAATCTTTTAAAAAAAGAAAAAAAGGATGTGCCCTACTGGTGAGCTTGGAAAGATCAGTTGGGATTTTCCTTCATTTCTAAGATGGGGGGTATTAGAAGGATCATATTTCAACAAAATGTAATTAGGAATCATATAAACCCTTTGTTCATATCCACATCTTCTAATTTTTCCTTAAACAGTCCACCAGTTAGGGACTAAACATTCAAATATCTGAGCCTATTGGGGGCTACTCTCTTTAAGCCACCACATACTAAACTAGGACCATCCCACTGAGGGCCTCAGAACCCAGTGAGTGGCACAGTGTGTGCTAATGTCTTCTGAAGATTGCTTTCATTGCTTTCCCCAAATCTGTACAAAAGCCGATACAATAAAGGGAAACTACCTTTTTAAATATTTTTAGTCATGGAAATCTTTAAGGAGGCCTGTGGAGTTCTTTCTCCCACTACCCACTGATTCAGAGACTACATATTGAGACCAATATTCTAGATTTTGATCAGAAATGAGCACTAAGAAGCTGTGGAGTGTTGGAATCATTAGATTTGTCTTACGTGATAATTGCACAGCTGCACCATCTATCATCTATTATAACATATATCTGTTATTTATTCGACACACACAGGTGTATATGATACATTGAGGGAACAGACGCACTTGTGATTCAGGGTAATGTGTAAAAGCTGTGTTGGAGAGCTAACGCACACACTGCAGTCGCTGCTTCCAAGCTCTACTCCCACCTCTGCAGATGAATGAGCAGCTCACTTTTCTCATTTAGCGAAACTCTTAGGAGATTGTGCCAAGGCAGAGGGAGAATGAGCTTCCTTCTCTTCCTGTAACTGGGTGCACTATTAGCTTATCTTCTAAGTTCTTTTTTTGTTTGTTTGTTTTTTGGAGGGTGGGGCACTACACTGTAGAAAACAAAATGACAGCAGCAGTAATAACAAAATCCCATCACGTCGTTGCTGAGACTAGCAGAAGGCTGCTCTTACAAAGGGCCTCATGGGAGTTTCACCCCAACCCACAGTAGTCACAACATGAAGAAAGAACATGCTACAAAAAGGTCACGTCAACAAGCGAAGCCAATTTGATACTTTCTATAAGAATAATTTTTCATAAGATACAACATTCATGATCACATTCAGAAATAACAATTCCTATTTTAAGAAGTTAGAAGCATGTCCTTACCTAGGGTATAGTTCATGTGTTTTGACTGGAAGTTGATCCTCACAACAGCACTATATATAATTAAAGATATAACTGAAGTCATTAGACTCTCTCCATTAATTAAATTTGTGAGGCTTCTAGAAAGACCTACATATGTCAAAGAAGAGAAAATCTCATCAATATTTAAGAATACAATTGCATTAGCATGCAGAAGGATATTCTTTGCCATGGATTTGTGTCACCTAAACTATTGTCATGTTGAAAGAAATACCAGTAAATTTAATTATTTACCAGCTCCAAGTCTTTATCATCATAATCAAATACTAACTTAACTACAGTTAATTATGTATATGTAAATCAGATAATTTTACTTGAGAGCTTATGCTTTCTTTCAAAGCATTGGTGACATCATGAAATTTATCAATATAAAGAATTCAATTAAAAAAAAGAATTCAATTACTTGACTTACATAGGTAAGCCAATTATAAGTCAATTCCTTATAATTCATTTGTATTTAAGGTGAGACAAAATGATGACAGAATGTAAAGTAAAATCATAGAGCAAGGACTTATAATCCAGAATTGAAGTAGAATATTAAGATATTTGTCTAGATAAAATTAAAAACTGGCTGACTTCTTCATGTATTCCTTTTAATGGCATTAGAATTCAAGTTCCATGGACAAAGAACATTTGGTTATGAGCTATTTCCATCCTAATTTTAAGTGTCTTACCAGTATACATTCCCATTGTCATTAAACATGACAGTATTGTTAAGATTATAAGTCTGAGCATCTTTTGTGATTTGTGAGCCACAGGTCATTTCCTAGAGGGAACATTCCTTTCAGGAAAATTCTTGTGTTATGACTGCAGTCACAATCTACCCATGATCAGTTTGCTAATAGAAAGAAGCCTGAGCGCCATGTTCCTCTGACAACTTCATAACTTACAGTGATGCTCCAGTTCCTTGCTCTCCTGGTAGCCATGCCTATTTCTCTAACCTTTCCAATGCTGAGACCCTTTAATACAGTTCCTCATGCTGTGCTGACCCCCAACCATAAAATTATTTCCAATGCTACTTCGTAACTGTCATTTTGCTACTGTTATAAATTATAATGTAATTGTCTGTGTTTTCCAACAGTCTTAGCTGATGCCTGTGAAACAGTCGTTTGACCCTCAGAGGGGTCGTGACCCACAGGTTGAGAACCACTGCTCTACCAGTACCCAAGAAGATCCTGTCTAGGTGGTTACCAGATTGGTGGAAACAGAGACTTCTGCCTCCTTTCTCTTGCACACATCATGGCAGTGTCCCCTCCCAGTGATACTACGGAAAATCCGGAGGTGTATGGAGGAAATGTGGTCCCCAGATGCTCATCTGTCGGCTGACTGTAGGCTAGTGAGTAGCCTAGCCGAGGTCAGCAAGCCTTGTTTATAGTTTCAAAACTCCCATGCCCATGAAAAATAATAAGCAGCAATTGCTTTAAGTCACCACATTTGGGGTATTCATTAGCCAGTAGTACCTACTGTCGTATAATTACTGTAGTTTATAAAATAGAGCTAGCTCAGCAAATGGTGGCAGTTTTTGAATGAACAACAAATTTGGACTTAAGGAAAGAAAAAGAACTCAAGACAATGTACATGCATCTGTTCATGTCCTCTACGGACATGGGCTCTCTGTCCTAAGGGGATTTTCTTGTGAAAAATGTACAATTATATATGACTGATAGAAATACAAAAACAAAAGAACACACTTATGGAGTCTTAAACTGTTTGGAGGATAGAAGAAACAGAGCACACTCAGTGAACTGCTTGTGCGCAAGCCTGAGTACCTGAGATGGATCCCTGAACCCATGTGAAATGCCTGCCACAGTGGCGTGCACCTGCAATCCCAGCACAAGGAAGGGCGAGGGAGACGGTCAGTTCCCAGCTTCCTGACCAGTCAGCCAAGCCTAATCAGTGAGCGTGGGGTTAATTAAATACCCTGTCTCAAAGGCGGTGAGCGGCAATCAGGTGGGTGATTTCTGAGGTTCTTCTCAGGCCTCCATGGGCACATGCCCATATGTACCTCAGTTGCACATACGCATGTACTCACAAGCACAAAATCTTGTTTTATAAGACCAAGCAAAAATACTACTAAGAAAAAAATACCATTACAATTAGTGTTTGAAAGACACAAAGTTAGAAGAGCAACAAAATTCCAAAAGTAATTTGGCAAGATGCTCAGTATTTATGAGATTAGCCTTCTCAGGTACACCAATAAGATTATTGCAATTTTTAAAAGACAGGAGAAGTTCAGTGGAATACTAGATTATAAAATTTTGAGATTAAAATAAGTGCAGAATTGGCTCTTCAGTGCCAAAAAAAATTCTAAGTCTTTTGACTAGAAAAGTGCTTGAATAATGAAATCCCCAAAAGGTAGGAGCTCGGAGGGAGCATGTAGAGAAGAGAACCGATGGCTCATGATGAATGCTGGCGTTTTCATGTGGGTCTCTTTATGGTGCTCAGGTTGGCCTTGAACTCATGCTCCCTCTGCTTCAGTTTCCTATATTCTGGAAATCTAGGTGTGTACCACCTACCTAAGAATATTCTTCTTTTAAAATCTTGATACAGTATAGCACAATGACAGAACACTTGCCTAGCATGTTGAAAACCTGATTCCATTCTCGGTACCACAAAACAAATACATACAAATAAATGTACTCTCCTTTTACCATCTTAATCTCCTTGTCTTAAAGACTCAGCTTCACATATGTATATTTGATATGTCTCCTATATTCTATTTCTACTTGCTAATAGCAGTCCTGTTCCATTTATCTGGCTATAGAGTAGAAATGAAGTTGACAAGAGCATGTTGTGTTCTTAGTGTGCATATGTGCATGGGGTACACACAATTAAAGCATATTCTATCTAAAATCAAATTTCTAGTGCCCAACATTTAAAAGTGAATAGAGAGAAAAACTAGGTCATTTTCCTGAAAAAAGAAAATAAAAACAACTCTGGATTATTTTGCTTTTCTGAATGATTTAACTTCTGAATAATTTTACATCTAAATATAAATTTGCCCATCCTAAAATAGTATTTGCCACAATAATACTATAACTAGTGATGTTATTGTTTTCCCCCTTCTGGCTTTTGATTGATGGTGACAGTGACACAAAGGCATTTTAAATGCCATTGTCCTAATTACTGTCTTACGTCATCGTCCTAATGAACTGTCTTACATCATCATCCTAATGACTGTCTTAAAGAGCATGGGATATCAAGCAAGAGGTAATGTGATGGCTCAAACCCTTCTGTCATTGCAAGGTAGCTGCTAGTATTACCCTAGTCCATGATGGGAGACTGCTGGCTTTAGATGCAACATGAGCTTGCCATTGGCCTTTCCTGCTGTCCTAAGCATCACTTGCAGAATATTTGCCAGTCCTCCATATCCCGCAGTCCCTCACACCACCACACGTGGTGAAAATCCGTCTCTAACAAAGGATCTTAACATGAAAATGAGTAAGCCGTAAGATATGCCCTCAGTGTAGGAAAGGAAAAAAAAGAGAAAGGATACCTACCAAGGTCTCTGATGGAGGCTGAGGTCAGCATAGGATCTGAACTTATAAGAACAGCTGAAAATAATAACCAAGGGACAGTCTTCAAATCCAATTTATTCACAGATTGCAGATACCAAAGTGTTAAGGTATAATTCATCACAAATCCAGGAATCGTAATTAAGAGTATCTGCAAAGACATTTGACGGTAGAAAATCAGATTGCTTTTACATTCTGTTTTGAAAAGCAGAAGACCAGACAGAACTGGCTATTAGTGTGACCCTCAGGATCACTTTGCTGGAGCAACCTCCTCAACCCCCACCTCAACAGCTATACAGAAAGTGGCTGAGCAGAGATCCTCTGGGTCAACCAAAGCCACTTTGACAATGAGTTCTCTGCTGCTGCTGCTCCCCCATCCTCCATGCCTCCTGGTCCTTTGTCTGAACTCCAGGTGCCTCGTTTTGAGTTCAAATGCATTGCTTCTGTTGGTGTTTACACAGGCAAGACTGTTTACAAAAGTATTCTGATAGTATGGATGATGTGTGTGCACAGCTTGTAGTCAGGTGTGTTTTCTCTCAGTGTCTTCCCTTAATTCAGCCCTCACCTCATGGTCCTAAGAAGGCACTGAGATTTGGGTTACAAAGGCTTCTGCAAGTTTCCCTGTGCCCCTTTCCTGTTCTTGAAGTTGTAATGTTAGGCGGTAGGGATTTAAAACCACACATTTCTCATCAAATTCTTCCTTGAGACAATACACTTCACAGTCGCACGCTTACAGATTCCCAAAGCTAAAATGATGATTGGTATGAAATTCTGTCAGTAAAATAGTCAGAATTGTTTCTTGTTCTCCACAATTTTTCCTGAGCTACCAATATGCTATAATATTACCAATATACATACACATATATGTATATATATTATAGATAAAAAGCTGATTTTACCACTTTGATATCCTATACTTTCCCCCTCTTATTTATTTTCTCTTTTGGAACAAAACATTTTTATAATTTGAAAATAATTAGCATGGTTCATGAATGGATAGTGATACAAGAGCAGAATGATTACCTGCCACAGTAACTTCTGGAGCATATATATATCCATGTCAAATGCGACATTAAAGATAATTACTGGTGTAAATATGCCAAAAAACATTTCTGGATCCATCCACTGTATGGCATCTGCATATATCTGGATCTAGTAATATGAAATTGGTTATTCACATATATCCATTCTTTGTTAGCATACAACACATGCCAGAGGTCCTTCTCTCACAATAGAGATGGTATGAGGGCTAAAGTCTTACTCTGATGAATGTTCAGAACTTTCCATCTGAGTGGCAGATGGAAACAGCTAACAGAGGAAAGCTGAGTCACATCCCTAAGCTCCTTACAAAGAGCAGATAGAGGAACCATATTGACACAGGTAGTAAAGAAGACATAGTGGATTTGCAGGTACAAAAGAGAAAGTATTTCAAGTAAGTGACTTTTCATGCATAAGAATCAAAAACATGAATGTCACCCTATGAAGATCCAGAAGCTACAAATAGCCATATTTAGTCACTATCTATTGAATAAGGAAAAGAATAGCCAGAACAGAGAGGAGAAAGTTCATGCGAGTAGTGAAATAACTCACGGCTTCTCCCCTGATGCTAGTTGGCACCAGCAGGTTGGATCAGGAATACTCATTCTGTTCTTGTTTCTTTTGTGGTGCAGCCTACCACATGCACAGATTTTACCTGGCCTGTGTGGCTTTCACCTTCTCAGAGTTTTGAGAACAGGCACAGGGTAAATACTCCCATTACTGCTGTTGCTGTGAAAGTCTTTCACCTCTGGCCCAGTTCTGTGCTTTTTCTTGGAAGTTGAAACTATGGCAAGCTGACTTATTAGCTTGCATAACACTAATGTAGACAGGCACAGTTCATGACACAAGATATCTTTGGAGGTACTTAAGATTGTATTTGTGTCAAAATTGTGATTAGGTTGTGAACAATAATTTGGTTTTTGTTCCTACATGGATAGATAGTCTCTTTTAACATTACAGCCTATATCTGAGAAAATCCATCATTTTCAAACCAGGTCTCACACGCACTGGAGTGACTGACGAAAGTAGACATTGGTTAAATACAGCTCTTGGGCTAAATCCGACTCACTGTTCATTTAATACATGCTGTGTGAGACCCAGCTGTGCCTTTTCATTGCTTGCTTTTGAGCTACCATGACAGAGTTCAGTAGCAGGACCAGAGATCAATGTAAACTATTTCACATTATGGCCTCTTACAAAAAAAAAAAACTTTACCACAAATTCCTGAATCAATGCACTATTTAATGTGTCAGGAATACAGTCTACATTCCTTATAGTAAGTATTCTCTCCTGTCTACATAATCCCAACAGTTCCTAATGTTGTCACTTTCTTGTCTAAATCTAGTTTGTCTTTGTCATTTACATTTCAAGGAAAAGGCTACAATAAGCACCTTTAGAGACTAGCATACCTTATAGAAAAATCTATAAAACATTTTTAAACTAAAGCAACATTATTGGATCACTATCAGAATTTATTTTACTACTAAAATTGTATTCTAGCAACTCCAAATTTCCCTAAATGCCTATCTTACTGGCTAAATTCTTGTTTAAGATTTGAATTTTGCTCTTTCTTCTATAACTGTGCATATACTCACTTTGAAATACCTCCATGCATTCAGACTATGGACTCTCTTCTTTTAGCACTGTTATTTTTCTACACTACAAACATTCTTTGCTTGTTTGGGTGGGAAAGAGATAATTCTTTAGCCTTCTTTACATTTATGCAATTCTAAGATATAATGCTGATATTCATTTATTATACATACCTGGGTAGATGCAAAACTTAGAATTTCAAAACAGCATCCAATTAAAAACAGTATCACAGGAAGAGGAATTGGAAAGTCTTTCAGGTGCATGTTCAAAAATGCTGCAAAAGTATACTTGTTACTGATAGGCAATGTGATATCAAATTTGTGGACTATTATGTGTTATATGACTTAATACCAAGAAAGAAGAATGGTATTTACGATTAATTTACTATTTGCACATGATCGAGACCCTCTCTCATGCTTAAAGATATAATATCCATGTGATCATTAATATATCAAGTTTCTGTTTTACAATTCTTATTATGGACTGCATTTCTTTAGAGGCTTAGTTAAATATTCCTGGAAGCCATTAATTCTTGTGTTAGTACTGATATATTTGTAACATTTTTTTATAACCATTATGAACCATATTGGTGTAGCATGCAAGTCTGCAATAAAATGTAATTAACTCTAACGAAATCATTGTCTGGCTTAGGAACAAAAAGAACCTAGCTAAAATTTACCCAATAGTAAAAATTCTAGTTACTTATGACTAGTAATGGAAAATGAAACTACTTATCCTACTCACATAAAAACCCTGGTTAGTCATTACTAGTTACCGAGTATACACCGGAAAGCCCAAAGTAAATAGTAGATTTCCTAGGTTTGTCTGCCATTTCTGTGAAAAGGCAGCATCTGAAAATCTGATAGGTAGAATCAGAACATTTTCTTCTATTTACTTTTTTCTTATTATTTAGTATAATTTCCAAAGAGGTTAACAGAAGTGAAGAAAAACACCGTTTCCAGTTTCTACGGTTGTCATCGTCATGGTTGTGGTCTTCTTCTTCTTCTTCTTCTTCTTCTTCTTCTTCTTCTTCTTCTTCTTCTTCTTCTTCTTCTTCTTCTCCTTCTCCTTCTCCTCCTCCTCCTCCTCCTCCTCCTCCTCTTCCTCCTGCTCTTCCTCCTCCTCCTCCTCCTTCTCCTTCTTCATAAAAGCTAGATATGGGCTTTTATATTTATAAAAAATTTTCTCAATCCTTCTATTCTCATCTTTGATCCTCCTGTCTGTTCCCTTCAATCGTATTAGTTACTGTAAGCTAAGTTATGACCTAGTAGTAATTGTGCTGTGAGTGCCTTAGACCTGACAGAGGTGAGATATACTGATGAAAGATATGAAACATCTCTTCCCAAAGGCAGAGGATTGATTCCTTCAATTGAAAATATTATAGGAAATGTATGAATGTAGGTATAAAAATTCTAATTTCCTATTACTGTTCCTTTCTTTAATTCTATATGATAGCATTTACAAGATGTATCCATAGACTAGATTAAGGAGAGGGCCTTTTTAAGCTTACCTCCAATAGTACAGATCAAAGACAGTATCAGGATGATTTCAGGGAGGTCCTGAGGAGTGCTCAGAAACACACTTTTGAGAAGATCCAGCCATGCACTACTTAGTTTGACACTTCTGGTTGTAGTTAAATTCTCTGCAATTTCTTCCATCCTCTTGTTTAATTACAGTCTTTCTGCCTCCAATCCTATGTCTCTCTGCAAAACTCAGAGAGGATCAAAGGAAAGACATGTTTTCTTCTTGGTGTCCTCCTAATGCATCGCTAAAAGGGAAGAAAATCACAGATTTCTCCCTTAATTATCTCAAGTCCTCACTCATGGTCTGTGAACATTAAGGAAGCCTCTCCTTTCTGTGATGCTTCCAACTGAAATGGAATGGAAAAGCCAGACCCCCAGGTGATGGGGGCTTGCCCGCAATGCCATGGATTCTCTCACAGTGCTGAGTGCTACCCGGTCACTGCCCACCTTGCTCCTGTGCACCTTCCAGCAACATTTCTTCACCTAACCCTTCTGCCACCACTGAGACCTCAGTTAGTGCAAGTTACTCACATCTAGAAACACAACACTGAGAGATTCATCCTCAGTTTACCCAGCTGTCTGCAGTGGTGAAGGAGCATTTTCATTTGCATCATAATTTCAACAAGACAGCAATAACAGACCATGCTGATAGAAACTAGAGCTTTCTTTTATCACAAGAGGAGCACCCACAGGTCAGGAGTCTGATAAGACTTCAAAACAATGAACAATAGCCACACCCAGAGAACTTATCTCTTCCCAAGGTGAGACAGATTTACATCAAAGGCCTTTAACTTCCTTCAAGAAATCATACCTTGTCGGCTGTGACAAGGACTCCTTGTGCCCCTGCTACCTCAAATACACACACACACACACACACACACACACACACACACACACACACACACACACTATACTTTTCTGGTTATAAACGGTATTTTGAAATAAATTAACGTATGCTTGTTGTTAACATTGAAATACATGTGTAAGCAAACAGTAAAACAAATCACCCACACGAATTTCCTCCAGGCCTTTCTATGCTCTCTTTATAAGAGATGAACTCATTCTCTTGTAAGGATGCTGCTTGATATTTTCTCCCTGTTACTGTATCATCAGCATCAACTAGACCAATGTTCGGTGGGCAATGTTCGGTGACTGGATCACATGAGCACAAACTCTGTGATCAGGCTCCCTGGACACAGAGGTCTGGCAAGCGTCCCTTTGTAGTGTCAAAGCCCGCTTTCTCCAATCCATTGATTTGTTTTCAGATCTCTTTAATTCCCGAGTCAGTGTAACTCCACTCTCTGCATTATTTTCTGAACCCTCCACAGGGGGAGTTATTATGATACAGAGCAGTCTACTCAGAGGTGGCCTAGATGTCCCAGGTGATTTAATATGTAGCTATTTAACAACCACTGCAACTGTCCCAGTCCAAGGGCAACGACTGTTCAGTTTCCAGTCTTATAGACAAGTTCTGATTTTGATTAGGTTTTGTGACATAGGCGCCTGCTGTCACAAATACATTGTAGCCAGCAGATTTTGTTATTTGTGGCAGTTAGGGTGACTTCTTACCATGTGGAGCCCTGGGGCATCTAGGTAAAATGATGCTATGAAGAGCTCCCTAAAAGATCTGGGCTTTGGAAAAGATCTATAGGATGAGTCTATCCTATAAATTGGGTGAATCAGGGACAATTCTGTCACTGAGTATCTCAATAAACCTTATCTATAGTGAGAGTAAACCCAAGTAAATGACATTGTGATAGATACAAAAGAACTTGAGAGCAGCGATGTATGGAGCCAGAGGACTCATACAAGGCTCTTATATCTGTCACAGTTCATTTGTTCATTTGCTTATATATCTTTATTTATTTTTTAGGCAGGGTCTCACTATGTAGCTCTGGGTGACCTCAAACTCAGAGATCTGACCGCTTCTGCCTCCCAACATCTCACACACACAGGTGGCCATTTTGTATGTAATCTTGATGCTCTTTGGGATTGTTTGTGCCTAATAAGACAATTTGCCCTGGCCAAAAGTATATCACTCAGGATGTCAAAGCACTAAGCCCAAACTGTAAGAACCAGGTCAGATTCTACAGTTGGGGACTGGAGTGTGTGTGTGTGTGTGTGTGTGTGCATGCGTGCACACTCATGTGTGTTTTCATCAAAGGATATCTACCTTTCTTGATGTATTCTTAATGTTATCAAGGGCTTGAGATAGGGCTTAGTGTGACTGAGTCACTGCACCTCTTGCTTAGCATGCACAGAGCTTCGGTTCAATCCCCAGGCCGGCATACACAAACCAAGGTGCTACATGACTCTCACTCCAGCATTCAAGAGACAGATGCAGGATGACAAGCCTTTGCCATATAGCAAATTCCAGGACAAACTGGGCTACATGAGTTCCTGTCTCAGAGATAAAAGTAAACAAAAGAGAGCTTAAAGTGTATCCAGAAATGGAGCAAAGGCACTCAGCTCTGTCTCTTGAGTGGGTGCCACTCCATCTGGGCAGCAACAGGGATCCCTTGGAATGCTGAACAGGAAAAAAAAATCTGGATTCCTGAAACCACCCACAGATGTGAATGTAATTGGTCTAGAGTGCATCCTGGGCCTTGGGAACTATACAGGTTCCCCTGTGATTCATCCTGTGTGCTTTCAGGACTTAGTAGAGAAGAAGGCTCCCTGGTTCTGAACTGTAGATAAAAGCACACAGTCTCATAAACACTTTTCTCATTCCTAAAATCATTTTAAAATCTTAGTGTCTACATATTCAATTCTAATAAACTAGTTTCAGGAATTTATACTATTACCTCAATTTCTGATTGTCGCTGAAATTCAGGGATACCCTGGAATCAGTTCAACATAACTTTTCTTCAATGTGGCATTTCTGGTGTGGTAAATGCTTAGGCTACAAATTTTGTGACTTTGACTTTGAGAAAATGCGTTATTTAAATTCGCTTGTAAATGCTAGTAGTACTATTCTTTAATATTTTAAAGATATGGATAAAAAAGCTGCAGTGAGAACAACCAGATTTCCAATGCAGTCAAAACTTCTAAATTGACTTTATATATTTCAATAAATTTATGAGTTCAAGTCTCATTGTGGAAAAATAGTTTTGATACATTGATTTACCAATGAGATGTTTCATTTTGTGAATGGAGGTAGGTAATGGCTGCCCTCTAAGAAACAGCAGGTAGATTTGTAGATTACCCTTAGCAAGCAGCCAGCCAAACTCAGAGATTCCCTTCCTCAAGGACCAGAAGTCACATTTATTCACTTTGACCCTGAAAAGAAATTTCCCTTTTTGTCATTCTCATTTTTCAGGAATGAAGTGACATAAATATCACAGAGGGTACTGTCGGTCCCCCCACCCAGTCTCACAAGCAGTGAAGGGCAAGCCTCAGGATTGGGGGTAGTTACAGCTGAGCATCCTAATGTCTGCACAGTGAACTCTGCCTTCCTACTCACTGACTCTGAACTGGGTGGGGGGCAGGGGACCCTGCTGCCTCTCAGTAGAGCTGGACACTCACAGTAAACAACCCTGCTCAGAATCCCCCAGCTCCCTTTCTTATAGTGCACGGCTTCTTGTTACCTCATCAGTGCGAAGTCATTATCCTCGTGCCTGTAAGCAGTTCAGAAAGAACTGCTATAAAGATTATGATGGAGGAGAAGCAGAGCAGAAATCTACCGTCAGGTGGTTGATATTAGCGAAGCCTTTGGTTGCGACAAGAAAGGCAGATGGCCTGGAAGGAAGGATCAACTCTAAAGCTGAACGCTGTGGTTCCCTCTGTTCCTTCACGAGAGGAGGTTCAGAGACCAAGGGCCAGTGGGAAAGGTCACCTTCTAGAAAGGGAAACAACAGGGGTCTCACCCTCCAGAGCCCAGAAGTGTCCTGGAAAATGTGAGGAGGGGAGGCCAGGAGCTTCCTCTCTCTCCAGAACTGTCCAAAACCAACTGCAACCTCACTGACAGTTACTTGATCCAAGCCCCGCCCCTACTCTCCACCTACTGGCTGAAGTTTCATAACTCCTTACCTGATTGGCTGATGAAAATAGCATCCTTTTCCTGTTTATTAAAGGCATTTAAAACTACAAAGCTGTGCTATTTAAAAAAGAAAACAACAACAAGGAACCGTGAAAAGAAACTGCCCGAAAATGTATTATTTATGTATATTTAACCTGTTTCTGGCCAGGAACCCAAAGAACAGTGTTTTCTCTGCATTCAAGTAGGTGGAAGTCTCCTGGACAGGGTGAGGTTGTAACTATTTTGAATGCAGGACTTCTGGTTGGTGGGTTTGAAGCATGTGTTTAAGACGTTGTTTCTGGGCATGTTAAAAAAAATGTAATCTAGATAAACAGAGAAAGTAGCTTCTCAGTCACTCTGGCAAGTGTGAAGATGTTTTCAGAAATGGTAATATATTCATGTATTTTTTTCAAATTTATATAAACAGTAATTTAATTGAAATTATTTAGCAGTATTATTGTGGAATCAAGTTGTATGTTTTTGTATCTTCTTTGCGCTCATCAGTGTTCTTGAGAAGAACAGTACTGTTAGGATGAATATGTATATTCTAATTTGTGGCAACTTGAGATTCAAACCAACCATCCACTTTTCTAAGAAAATATTTGGGGAGAAATTTTATAATACTTTCAAAATCTAGGTCATTTTTTGTCATGTGAGAAACCGCTTTATATTGGGACTCACAAAAAAACTTTGTGAGGGTGTGTAGGTGCCAACAAGAAGGAACAAACAGAAGGAAAAGGTGGGGAACCATGAGGGTAAATGCAGAGGAGTAACCATTGCATGGTCCTCTTGGCTGCAGGGAGAAGTAGCATTCCCAGCCTTATAGAGCCTGCCAGTTCCAAACTGTGGAGCCACTGGCAGTGGGACCAGGATTTATCCCTACTGCTCGTACTGTTTTTTTGTTACTCACTCTTTTTGGAGGGAAACCTTGCTCAGCCTAGATATAATAGGGAGGGCCTTGGACCTTCCTCAAAGCAATGTGCCTTACCCTCTGTGAGGAGTGGATGGGTAGTGGGGTGTAGGGAAGGTGGGAGAAACAGGAGGAAGGGAGGGAGTGGGAACTGTATTGGTATGGAAAATGAAAAAAGATAGTTTTTTCTTTTAAATAAAATAAAAATAGAAACACAAAAAACAAATAACAAGTGTGGATATTAATTCAATAATCAAGAAACTCCAACAGAGGAATTCACCAGACATATTTCTTAGTGAATTCTACCAAACACAAAAATTCAGTAGCTGTCATTGGTGTTTTTGACCTTGGTCATTCTGACAGGTGTAAGATGGTATCTTAGAGTCGTTTTGATTTGCATTTCCCTGATGGCTAAGGAGGTTGAACATATCCTTAAATGTCTTTTGGCCATTTGAGATTCTTCTGTTGAGAATTCTCTGTTTAGATATGTACCCCACTTTTAATTGGATTATTTGGTATGTTGATGTCTAATTTCTTGAGTTCTTTATATATTTTGGAGATCAGTCCTCTGTATGATGTGGGGTTGGCGAAGATCTTTTCCCATTCAGTAGGCTGCCTTTTTGACTTATTAACTGTGTCCTTTGCTTTACAGATGCTTCTCAGTTTCAGAAGGTCCTATTTATTTAATGTTGCTCTCAGTGTCTATGCTACTGGGGTTATAATTAGGAGGTATAAGTCTCCTGTTCCCATGTATTGAAGGCTTCTTCGTACTTTCTCGTCTATCAGATTCAGTGTGGTTGGATTTATATCAAGGTCTTGGACTTGAGTTTTGTGCAGGGGGTAGATATGGATCAATTTTCATTCTTCTACATGTTGACATCCAGTTATGCCAGCACCATTCATTGAAGATGCTTTCTTTTTTCTATTGTATAGCTTTAGCTTCTTTGTCAAAAATCAGGTGTTCATAGGTATGTGGATTAATATCCAGGTCTTTGATTCTATTCCATTGGTCAACCTGTCTGTTTTTATGCCAATACCAAGCTGTTTTTATTACTGTAGCTCTATAATAGAGTTTGATGTCAGGGGTGGTGATGCCTCAGGAAGTTCCTTTATTGTACAGGATTGTTTTGGCTATCCTGGGTTTCTGTTTTTCCATATGAAGTTGAGTATTGTTCACTCAAGATCTGTGAGGAATTGTGTTGGGATTTTGATGGGAATTGCATTGAATCTATAGATTACTTTTTGTATGATTGCCATTTTTATTATATTGCTCCTACCTATCTAAGAGTATGGGCGATTTTTCCATTTTCTGGTTTCTTCTTCAGTTTCGTTCTTCAGAGACTTAAAGTTCTTGTTGAACAAGTCTTTCACTTCCTTGGTTAGTGTTACCCCAAGATATTTTGTGTTCTTTGTGGCTATTGTGAAGAGTAATGTTTCTCTGATTTCTTTCTCAGCTTCATTGTCATTTGTATATAGGAGGGCTACTGATTTTTTTTTTTTTTTAGTTGATGTATCCTGCCACATTACTGAAAGTATTTATCAGCTGTAGGAGTTCCCTGGTAGAATTTTTGGGGTCAATTATGTATACTATTGGTGTAGGAGGGTCTTCTGTATTTGTGTTGCTTTCATTGGTGAATAAAGAAAACTGCCTTAGCCTTTTGATAGGGCAGAAATCAGGTAGGCGGAGTAGACAGAACAGAATGCTGGGAGAGAGAAGGCAGGCAGGGAGAGAGCCACCACCATGATTCTTCTGGCAGAGTCAGACATGCTGAATCTTTCCCAGTAAGCCACGACCTCGTGGTGACAAACAGATTATTAGAAATGGCCTGAATCAAGATGTGAGAGTTGGCCAAGAAGAGGCTAGAACTAATGGGCCAGGCAGTGTCTAAATGAATACAGTTTCTGTGTAATTATTTTGGGGGTTAAGCTAGTCAGGTGCTGGAATGCGGCCTGATCTCCTCATACAACATACTATGATATCATCTGCAAACAGCAAGTTTGACTTCTTCCTTTCCAATTTTTATCCCCTTGATCTCCTTTTGTTGTCTTATTGCTCTAGCTAGAATTTCAAGAACTATGTTGAATAGATATGGAGAGAGTGGACAGCCTTGTCTTGTTCCTGATTTTAGTGGAATCGCTTTGAGTTTCTTGCCATTTAATTTGATGTTGGCTGTCAACTTGCTGTATGTTGTTTTATTATGTTTAAATACATACCTTCTATCACTGATCTCTCCAAAACCTTTATCGTGAAGGGGCGTTGAATTTTGTCAGAATCTAATGAGATGATTATATGGTTTTTATCTTTTGGTTTATTTATATGGTGGATTGTATTGACAGATTTTCATATGTTTAACCATCCCTGCATCTCTGGGATGAAGCTGACTTGATTATGGTGGATGATCTTTTTTTTTTTTTTAATGTGTTCTTGGATTCTGTTTGTCTGTATTTTATTGTAGGGCGCCATGGCGCCTCCATGTTACGAGTACGCTGGCTTAAGAGCCAAAGCACCATTTGCTGACTTGGTAAACACAACTCCTGCGCATGAGCTTTCCTATGAAAGGCATCGTATGACAGGCATCATATGACAGGCATCGTATGACTTGACCAATCCTGTCGTTGTACGATCGCGCTATACCAACTTGAGCCTATCGGGTGATGACACATCAGGGCTTTGTTCGGCACTGCTTATAAGCGAGCCGTGCCGGGGATCGTGGTCCTTTAGCCTGTCTCATTCATAAAGTGTGTGTCCCAATAAAGTGTGTTCTGAGAAGGATCCTGTTGTAGTCGTCTCTTCTGCTGGTGGACACGACGTGCTACATTTTATTGAGTATTTTTTGCATCAGTGTTCATGAAGAAGATTGGGCTGTAATTCTCTTTCTTGATTTAGTCTTTGCGTGGTTTTGGTATCAGGGCAATTGTAGCCTCACAAAAGGAGTTTGGTAATGTTCTTTCTGTTTCTATTATATGAAATAATTTTAGGAGTATAGGTATTAGCTTTTCTTTGAAGTTTTGGTAGAATTCTACATTGAAACCATCTGGCCCTGGATTTTATTTTATTTATGTATTTCTGTATTTCTGTATTTATTTATTTATTTATTTATTTGTGGTTTGGAGGCTTTTGATGACTGCTTTTATTTCCTTACAGGTTATAGTTATATTTAAATTAACCTGGTCTTGATTTAATTTTGATATGTGGTACCTATCCAGAAAATTGTCCATTTCTTTTACATTTTCCAATTTTGTAGAGTACAGGTTTTTTTTTGGTAGTATCACCTAATGTTTTCCTGGATTTTCTTGGTGTCTGGGGCCATGCCCCCCCTTTTATTTTCGATTTTGTTAATTTTGATGTTCTCTCTTTGTCTTTTGATTAGTTTGGATAAGGGTTTGTCTATCTTGTTGATTTTCTCACAGAACCAGCTCTTTGTTTCATTGTTTTTTTTGTTTCTATTTTATTGTTTTTAGCCCTCAATTTGATTATTTCCTATCATCTACTCCTCCTGGGTGAGTCTGCTTTTTGTTGTTGTTGTTGTTCTAGTGCTTTCAGATTTGCTGTTAAGTTGCTAGTGTGAGATTTCTCCACTTTCTTTATGTAGGCACTTAGTACTATGAACTTTCCTCTTAGCAATTCTTCCAAAGTGTCCCATAGGTTTGGGTATGTTCTGCATTCATTTTCACTGATTTCTTGGAAGTCTTTAATTTCTTTCTTGACCCAGGGGTGATTGAATTGAGCACTTGTTCAATTTCCATAAGTTTGTAGGCTTCTGCAATTAGTGTTGTTGTTGAATTCTAAATTTAAATCATGGTGATCCAATAAGATACAGGGGGTTATTCTAATTTTTTTGTATCTGTTGAGGTTTGCTTTGTTACTGAGTATGTGGTCAATTTTAGAGAAGGTTCCATGAGGTGCTGAGAAGAAGGTATATTCTTTAGTGTTTGGGTGAAATGTTCTATAGATACATGTTAAGTCTATTTGAGCCATGACATCTGTTAGTTCTTTCATTTCTCTTTTAAGTTTTGGTCTGGTTGACCTATCCATTGGGGAGGGGGAATGTTGAAATCTCCTGTTATTAGTGTGTGGGGTTTGATGTGCGATTTAGTAATGTTTCTTTTACATATGGGGGTGCTCTTGTATTTGGGGTGTTGATGTTCATGATTGAGACTTCATCTTGATGAATTTTTCCTGTAATGAGTATGAAGTGTCCTTCTCCATCTCTTCTGATTGATTTTAGTTTGATGTCTATCTTGTCAGTTATTAGGAGAGCTACACCCACTTGTTTTTTAGGTCCATTTGATTGGAAAATCTTCTCCCAACCATTTACTCTGAGGTAATATCTGTCTTTGAGATTGAGGTGTGTTTTTTGTATATGGTAGAAAGATGAATCTTGCTTTCATATCTATTTTCTTAGCCTGTGTCTTTTTGTAGGTGAATTGAGTTCATTGATATTAAGGAATATTAATGACCAGTGATTGTTAATTGCTGTTATTTTTTGCTGGTAGTGTTTGTGTGTTTCCCTTTTTAGGGGTTTGCTGGTGGGAGGTTATCTGTTGCCTGTGTTTTGAGGGTGCAGTTAGCTTCCTTGGGTTGGAGTTTCCTTCTAGTACTTTCTGTAGGGCTGCATTTATGGATAGGTATTGTTTAAAACTGTTTTTTCATGGAATATCTTGGTTTCTCTATTGATGGTGATTGACAGCTTTGCTGGGTATAGTAGTCTGGGCTTGTATCCATGGTCTCTTAGTGTCGCAGCACATCTCTCCAGGACCTTCTGGCTTTCATGCTTTCCATTGAGAAGTTGGGTGTCTTTATATGTTACTTGGCCTTTTTCCTTTGCAGCCCTTAATAGTCTTTCTTTATTCTGTATCATTCTTGTTTTGATTATTATATGGTGACAGGATTTTTTTTAAAATCTGGTCTATTTGGTGTTCTGTAAGCTTCTTGTACCTTCATAGGGATATCCTTCTTTAGATTTGGAAAGTTTTCTTCTATGATTTTGTTGCTGCATATATTTTCTGTGCCTTTGACCTGGAGTTCTTCTCCTTCTTCTATTATTATTCTTAGGCTTAGTCTTTTCATATTGTCCCAGATTTCCTGGATGTTTTGTGTTAATAATCTCTTGGTTAAAAGACAATAATTTCTTTGCCTCATGAATCTATTTCTTCTACAATATCTTCAACCCTTGAGATTCTCTCTTCCATCTCTTGTATTCTGTTGGTTATGCTTGCCTCTGTGATTCCCATTTGTTTACCTAGATTTTCCATTTCCAGAATTCCCTCGGTTTGTGTTTTCTTTATTGTTTCTATTTCAGTTTTAAAGTCTTAAAGTGTTTGAACTGCTTGCTTCACCAGTTTGATTTTTTCCCCTTGGGTTTCTTTAAGAGCTTTATTGATTTCTTCCAATAATTTGTTTGTCTTTTCCTTCATTTATTTAAGGGAAATTTTCATTTCCTCTTTAAAGGTTTCCATCATCTTCATAAAGTTACATTTAAAACCTATTTCTTCTACTTCTTCTGGGTTAGGATGATCAAGTCTTCCTGTTGTATGACCATGGGGTTCTGCTGTTACTATGTTGCTTTTTAGGTTGTTGAATGAATTCTTGCATTGACGCTACCCATCTCTTGCTCCAATTGTTGCCGGCAGTGTCTTGGCAACTTGGTTCAATCCTTGCAGTTTCTTTCTGTGTCTCTGGGAGCTGTTCTTGGTCTGCTCTGTACTGTCACTGTCTGTATCTCAGGGAGTTGCTGAGGTCTCTCTTGGCCTGCTCTCTTGTTCCACTCTCTTGGTCTGCTCTCTGTTCCACTCTGCAGTTGCAGTCTGTGCTTAAGAGTTCCTCTCTTGGTCCTCTCTGTGCAGTGGCAGCCTGAGCTTCTTAGTTCTTCTGAGGTCATGGGGGAAGGGGTGCAGGGAATAGGAGGGTTTAGGGGACAATTAGGACTTGTAGCTTACAGGGTCCAATAGATGGGGTGGGGGTGTTGGAGCAGCCTACCTGCAGGAAGCTTGCCTTCTGACTAGCTAGAGAAGCTGAGGTAGGTGGGGGAGGAGCCAGGGGTTTTGCCCAGGTACCAAGGGTCTAGAGAGTGTAGTGCCCCAATGTGTGGGTGGTCTCTCACCTCTTGGTCCTTTCTGTGTGGACACAGCCTCTGTTTCCCACACTTGTTATTTGTATATTGATATTTTTCACCTCTTTTGAAAGTTTTGGTAAATTTTATGGATCTCAGACTTCGAGTAGTTTTCTATATAATATTCATGCCTCTCTCATAAGTCCTTTGGATTTTAGGTGTCATTTTTTATCTCCTCATTCATTCTTGATTTTGAGTTTGTTCTTTGATCCCAACCTAGTTAAGTGTTTCTAAACTTTGTCACCTCAAAACAAACAAAACAACAAAAAGTCTTATTTTACTGATGCTTTTATTATCTGATTTGTTTATTCTGTGATAACTTTTATTTTCTTCCTTCTGTTAATTTTGTGTTTAATCTGTTCTTTTTCTGCTTAAGTTAGAGTACGTTATTCATTTAAGAGCTTTTGACTTTCTTACTGTGGGTGTTGACAGAAATATACATATTTCTTTCAATTGCTTTTGTTGCATTGAATAAGTTTGACATGATGTATTCATTGATTCTTCAAAAGTGTGTTTTTAAATTTCTGTAAATTTGTGAATGTCAATATTTTCTCTTTTTAATCCCATTGAAATATATATTTTGTATGATTTTACCAGTATCTTGAATTTATTAAGAGACATTTCATGGCTCTATATCATTTATTTTTATGACATTTTATGTACATTTGAAAAGAAATTATTTTTGCTAGTATTTGAAGAAATATTCTATGCATGTCTATTGGGTTAATTTAGTCTGTAACCATGTTCATCTTTACTGCTTCATTATTAATTTTCTGTCTGAATGATATAGTTACTGTTGAAAGTCGGGTACTGAAGCCACATAATATTATTGCTCTGACATCTCTTTCTCTATTCATGTATGTTAATAGTTATGTACAGCTATTATACTGTCATAGACTCTTGAGAAATTGACCCCTTTGTCAGCATATAATGACCTTCTTTGTCTCTTGTGCTCTTGTGAGTTTGTCAGCTAAAGTCTTCAAGTTTAGTCTGTTACCTTGGTTACAATTTGCATGACACCCACCCAATTACTTCACTTTTAATCCATTTGTGTTCTTAAAGCTGAAACAAGTCTCTTTGAGGATGTATAGTTAATAGTTAACCCACTCTTGACATTACTTCACTTGCCTTTAATTCTTTGTTATTTTTTACAGTTTCTTACGGTATATTATAGTCATATTCTTCTCCCCTATTATTTCCTCTTATTTCTCTGTACATTCCCATTGGCCCCTTTCTGCTTCCCAGCTGGTCCTGTTCCGACTTTTACATCTATCTTTAGCTCTTGAGACATGGTTTCCTTTAGAACATCTTGGTGGAATTTAAATAATTTTGTAAAATTTTGAATCTCTCTATCACATCATTGTTCACAAAAAGAAATCTAGGGCTGGGTTTTCATTTCAATAGAATTCGCTGCCCACTTATGCAGCAACAGTAATATTCCTTGACTCAGAAGCTACGTGCCATCCTTATCACACTCAGTCTTCTCTACCTCCAAAACCAGAGTTAATAATAATAGTAATGATCACTTCATTTTTTTCTTTGGAAATCGATTTTGCTCTGCATTAAAGATGGAAATGTCTCCTAGGTGGGCAGTGATAATAAAGGTAGGAATGTAGATGTAGTAAAATTTTATCTTAGTGATGAGAAGAAAGAAAGGTCTCTGACATTTCAACCTCAGGAAAGACAAGTATTCATTTATTTTTGTGGGTGAGGTATACCTGACACACGACCTTAGTGACCTTATTTTTACTGAGACAAAGTTTAAGGGAGAAGTTAAAAGGAAGGAGATAATTTTTCATACGGATTTACAACTGACTATGAAAATGAAGGCTTATTGCCCAGACTTGGTCTGATATTTAGCATGGAGGAGAGTAGCATGAATATACATGTTTGTGATATGCAGGCTGACTACTGACACCAACACTGAGAAGCCAAGACCACTCTTCAGAGTATAGCATCATTTTCTGGCTCAAGGTTTGGGTTCTATAACCACGAGAGTTTATCTGGGTGTCTTAGTTAGGGTTTCTATACTGTGAAGAGACACCATGACCATGGCAACCCTTACAAAGGAAAACATTTAATTGGGGTTGGCTTAAGGGTTAGAGGGTTAGTCTATTATCATCACAGCAGGAAGCATGGCAGTGTGCAGGCAGACATGGTGCTGGAGGAGCTGAGAGTTCTATATATGGATCTGTAGGCAGCACGAAGAGATAGAGACACTTTGCCTGGCTTGAACATTTAAAACTCCAAAGCCCAACCTCAGGGACACACTTCCTCCTGCAAAGCCACACATACTCCAACAAGTCTCATCGCCGAAGCCCTATCAAGCAGTGTCACTACCTAATGAAAATCATTCAAACCTATAAGCCTATTGGGGCTGCCCTTTTCAAGCCACCACACTGGGTGAAATTTTATCTGTATCTTTCTGTATCTATTTTTGGGGAATATTATATTAAGGTTTGCTGCTTTTGTTTATTCTGCATTTGTTTAAACTCGGTGAAGCTGGGACTCTTTGCCTGTCTAAAATACCTGATGGTCCTAAAAAAGAGCTGAATGGCCAGTAGCAAAGCAGGAGCAAAGATAGATGGGGCTGGCAGGCAATATAAGTGGAGAGAGAGTATAAAGAGCAGGAGAAGTGAGGAGGAGGAGAAGCAAGAGAACAAAGAGAGGAAGATGTCAGGGGCCAGTCACCCTGTCACCCAGTCATCCACGAAGCAAGAAGGAAAGTAAGACATGAAGTAAGAAAAGGAAAAAGTCCAGAGACAAGAGGTAGTTGGGATAATTAAAGTTAAGAAAAGCTGGCTAGCAGCAAGCCAAGCAAAGGCCAGGCATTTATAATTAAGAATAAACTTGTGTGTGTGTTTATTTGGGAGCTGGGTGGTAGGCACTTCAAAAAGACAAAAAAAAATTAAAACATCAAGCAACAATATGTAACTGTATCTGTACTTATGTAGCTACACACACACACACACACACACACATATATATATATATATATATATATATCCTAGTTATAGCTAGCTATATAGAACTCAGACCTGTGTGGAGAGTAAGAGGTTAGGGGTGTGTATTGCCACACCTTGGAATGAGGTTGCAAAATTTCTTGATAAGGAATCACCTTATTTTGGCAGGAAACAGTGGAAGAAAATTACAGTCTCCTTTTTGCAAATGTTCAGCTAGGAAACAAGATATTCTGACTGTTAGTGAGGATTTTCACCAGGAGATTCAATGGGGTTTTTACTCCATTGTATTCTCCACTTCTTAGTGCTTCCTGTCTGCACACAAGAATCAGGTAACTCTTGATTTCCTTTTGTAGATGTTAAGCTGGAAGTTAATGGCAAAACCGCCAGGTTATAGACCATTTACTTTTATCCCAGTAAAAGGTAAAGAGGGATCTATGCTTGGTTCTGTGTATTAAGCATGTGCACATATAATCACACAGCTGGCAAATCATTTAAAGTGAGCATATTTGAAAGAATGACTATAGAAAATTGGAGAAAGGGGAGAATGAAGGCCAGCATGCAGCTTCTGAGGGATGTGCAACACACTCAAACGAGATTGTCTGTATGCCTGATTTGTGTACATATAAAGGTGACAGACCAGCTAGCTGCAGAGGATCTCCTCACAAGATCTGTTTGTTGCTGTTTTTGTAATTTTGCCCATATTCACAGTCAAATAACATACATAACATTTAATTCTGAGGTTGAACTGTTTTAAATCTTTTCTTGGTAATTAAAAGCTTTTATTATGTGGGCAAACTTATATAAAATTTGCTTTATGAGTGAGTACATACCATAATCACCTTTTTGGGTTTGGATTATCAAAAGGGAGGCTGAGGTTTTATGATAAAGTTTCTGATTAGCATGAGTGCAGTCCTGGATTTAATCTCTAGCACTAAGTAAGAAAACTGCATAAATATATAAAATGCATAATGAGAAATTCTTCTCTTAGGAAGTAGCTCATACTATAAAGGAGAAGAGGACCTGGGAGCCAACAATGATGAGGGGCAAAGATGTACAGACACTGCTGTGGAATCAATGACTGACAGCTTGGTTGTTACTTCCTTGTGTTGTTAGTTTGGTTTTCATGTGTAGTATTCAGTCCTTCCCTGAAGGCAAGGGCCAAACTATCTGTGGAAACTAAAATGTTTATGGTGACTTTTAGCTGTTAGATGACCCTGTGTTCTCATTTTATTCAGCACTGTGAGTCAGGTAATCTTAAGCCTGTTATGAAGATGAAACTGCTGAGGTGCAGGAAAGTAAAGTAAAGCTAGAAAACCTCAGTCCCCAAATCGCCCCAGGTGAAAAAGCATGAGCACAGAACTGACTGATGAACACCGTGTTTCTCTAAACAATAAACTTGCCTCATGCATTTGAGAGGTTTGTGATGCTGTGGGCACAGTTTAGATCCACCACGTTTATTTTGAAAAATATTTGAAAAGAAAAGTTTATCGTAATTTGATCGTGGAAATGGAATGAATGAGAGAAAATGTATGACATCATATGAGTTATGTGGATCAAGCTGTGTGGTTGTGGTTCTAACCTTCATATTTAAATAAAGCACACATTTGGGAAAGTAGATAGTATTCCATAGCAGTATTCAGACTCTTAACTTTTACACTCCACATCTTCACATTATGGGTTGTTGACTTAAAAAATATACAAGATCACTTAGCATCAATTTAATTGTTTCTGGTTTCCTTATATATTGGTAGAATTTCTTAACATTTTTAGAGGAAATGTATTTATTGAATCTCATTGTTGAATGAATTCCTTTGTGTAGTACTATAATTTATTTATACAACTTAAAAAAGAATATTTATTTCTTTTATGTATATGAGTGCTCTATTGACCTTATACCAGAAGAAGGCGTCAGACCCCACTATAAATGGTATTGAGACATGAGACACCATGTGGTTGTTGGGGAATAGAACTCAGGACCTTTGGAAAAGCAGCCAGTGTTCTTAACCACTGAGCCTTCTCTCTATCTAAACGTCTGTTTTGTTTTGTTTTTGTTTTTCAAGACAGGGTTTCTCTGTGTAGCCCTGGCTGTCCTGGAACTCACTCTGTAGACCAGGCTGGCCTCAAACTCAGAGAAATCCACCTGCCTCTACCTCCCAAGTGCTGGGGTTAAGTGTGTGTGTCACCACACCCAGCCCAACTTTTGCTTTTTTAACATACTATTTTTGTTAATGGTTTGAGAATTTCATATAATGCGTTTTGATCGTATTTACCTGTAGCCTCCTATTTGAAATGAGGTCCATGTGCTCACAGAGACGCATAAGAGAAACCAGAATTGTTAAACATGCGTAATTTCTTCTTCGAGGGAAGAGACTGATATCTATTCACCCAGATGTTTTCTAGTGTTTTCTAACACTAGAGTAGATGTTTTCTAACAACCTGGTGATCTTTTGCTATTCTATCGATCCAGGTTTCACCTGAATCTTCCAAATCCTGAGCATTGTATACCAGTCTACAGAACCTATTCTTATGAAAGGCATTCTCATGCAATAGAGTTTTCTATTATGCTTATTACAAGCCCATCCTCCCTAGGCTTAGACTCCTGAGCGCTGTTTCTCAGTCAGTAGCACCCATTCCTGTGAAAAACGTCACAGGTGCTTTGCTAAAGAGATATATTTTGCAAATGAGTTTCGAGGTAGCCACCTTTGTTGCGATAACTGTTACGTGGTAACACTCCCAAAGTTTTACTGGGTTTAAATATGAAAAAACAAAACAAAACAAAACACTTTTCATCAGATTCCAGAAGTTTTGGCCCAGCACTAGTTAGCTAAAGTCAAGCTGAATCCAGGTTTCATTCTTACCTCACCCAAATCATTGCCTTGCCAGCTGTGACCCTTGCAGACACCCCCAACATTTACACGCCACTCTTCCTCTTATGCCGCTCAGATCCACCCTCTTCTCCCCACTGCAACTTCATGGCTGTTTTAAAAATTAACTGACTGTGTCCAATTTGTTCTGCTCTTATATCCACAAATGTGGGTCTATTCTATGAAGCATGGCATGAAATATATTTCTCATTTGCAATTCGATTTTGATCATGAATATCTTATTCACACTTTTGGAAAATACATGTATTAGCTTCTATTAGGTGTATGTTAGGGGTAGACTTGCTGCTCGTAGGGTATGCTTACAGTCAGTGATAAGATAACTCCAAGGGTTGCCACTGAGTACCCAACAGAATTTACACTTCTTTTGGCGGTGGGTGAGGTGTATTGTTTCTGCAAATTCTCAATAAAACTTGACATTGCTTGCCTCTCATTTTAGATAACTGGTGCATATGTAGTCCTCAGATTAGCCTGCATTTCCTTGACGACAAAATCAATCAATTTAAGTACATGAACTATCCATCCAGGCATTGAATAATTCATAACCTAGGGTACATATGTACATATATGTATAATTATAATACAAGTTTATCACATATATATGTAAGCAGTGTCATATATATAACTTTGCTTAGCATGTTAATCAAAGTGTTTTATATACATATAAATATATCTTATATGTATTTATGTATATATATTTATTTTCTTAATTTTTACCCTTAATAGTTATTTACTAGGTAATATGTGCTAGAATCCATTTTAGAAACTAGATATTCGATGTTGAAGAACAACCATAGTTCTCTCTCTCTCTCTCTCTCTTTCTCTCTCTCCCTCTCTCTCTGTTCTGAGGATCAAATATAAGGCCTTGCATGTGCCAGGCAAGCATTCTCCTACTGATACTGTACATAGGTTATGGCTCCATGCTTTTTCCTTTTCATTGAGACACAGTTTCTCTTTGTATCATAGGTTGCTCTTGAATGCACCATCTCTTTTCCTCAGTCTGAAATGTGTCATTTTCTATTGTACAGAAGAGGCAAGTAGAATGGTAATCATAAAGCCAAGTGCTCTTAGGAACACTGGGGTAGAATGGATGTATATTTCCCTTAACACTGGACCTCGTTTTCAGTGTATTCACAGGAAATAAAGCATAAGAATTATGAAACAGCTGTACTAGGAAGAAACGTGACCATCTTCTGCAATTTGACAAGTCTGGAAAATGTTCTGCAAGTCACCTGGCAGAAAATTGAAGGCTCTTTGCCACAAAATATCGGCACTTACAGCCATAAATATGGAGAAAATGTTCTTCCACCTTATATAAACAGGCTGCACTGCAAGATCCTGGAACCCAATGCTTCCTTCATAATCATCCAAGAGGTGACGTTTGAAGATGAAGCCTGCTACAAGTGTCTGTTTAACACCTTTCCACATGGCAGCCATGGAGGACAAACCTGCCTTAATGTCCTAAGTATATAACCCTTTCTCTAGGGTCCCATAATGGGGGCAAACATCATGGAGTTATAGTGTTTAAGGGCATGGTCCAGAGAAAAGAAGTTAGATGGTGAAAAACTGACATTGATGAGTCCAAGTAACTTAGATAGGAGAAAATCATGGAGGCCAATGAGAGTGTGCACTAAGGCAGGACCTTCTACCACATCACAACAGTTCTTCACAGTATACTGCACTGGCTTCAGTGAAGTGGAGAAAACCCAGTAGAGCATCAGAGTTTTGTTACTAAAGCAAGGAGAAGATAGGGTAAAAGAAAGAGACAGCAGAAAAGATCAAGGAAAGGGGAAGGCTAAAGGAATTAGGGTTCCCCAGTCCTCAAATTTGTCCCAGGAGTAGTGAGAACACAGGAGTTCTTTATTGTGCTGCTGTAAGCGTGAAATACTGGGGGTGTATATAATATAATTTATAATTGCCATAGAAGTTGAGACAGCAGTCAGTAAACAGAGGAAAAGGTATTGAAAATTTTATGATATGTGAGGGGTGGTACCTAAGAGGAATATGTTTTTAGCATTTATGTGTCATATAAAAATTGGGGGGAAGCCATTCATTAACAGCATACCAAAATTGATTGTATTAACTTCATTTCCCTCTCTTTGCCTCAGTTGTTCCTGAATTAATAACTGAACTCCATACTGTTCCTGGCTCTGAAGATCTCCTTAACCTTCATTGTTCAGGGGTGGGAAAGCCTGCTCCTGGAATCTCCATTTACCCTTCAGAAGCACTACTGCTCACACAGGAAGAGTTCTTTACTAAGAACCCGAATACCACAGTGACCATCACTAAAATATACAACATCTCTTTGAAAACTGCTAGGTCCCTGGGCCTCCAGCACCTGGTTGTGTCCATGACTCACCCCCTAGGATATAAAGAGAAGATAGTTCCTCTGCCAGTAAAGCAAGAAGGTAAGTAGAAGTGACAGCAAATCAAAGGGGGGGGGGAGATTGGAACCGGGGAAATAGCTTAGTCTATAGAATGCTTGCCATGGGAGCATGGAAACCCAAGTTTGAACCCCAGCACCCACATAAAAAGCCAGGTATAAGTATGTGTCCTTGTGATCCCAGAGCTGGGGAAGTGAGGAAAGCCAAATCCCTGGGCTCACTGGCCAGTCAATCTGGAGTGATCAGTGATCCTTGGGTCCCAGTGAAAGTCTCTAAGAAAAATGAAATAAAACTAACAAAATCACAAGCTAGACAGCTCCTCAGATTGATCCCTGGCTTCCAGTACATACATTCACACACATACATTCAAATGCACAAAGAAGCTCAGACATTTACACACATGTATACATACAAGCATGTACTTACACATGCACAAGCATGCACACACATAGACACACGAGACAGGATGAGAGTGTAGAGATAGTTATCTTTTTAAAAATCCATAATGAAAAATATACATGTTAATCAGCTATATTTGAAGAAGTAAACCAATATAATGCACATATGTGATTAAGAAATCAAGCAATGAAGCCGAGCAAGTAGCACACCCCTTTAATCCCAGCGCTTGGGAGGTAGAAGCATGAGGATCTCTGTGAGTTCAGGGCCAGCCTGCTCTACATAATGAGTTCCAGGACAGGCACAGCTGTATAGTGAGACCCAGTCTCTGAATAAAATGAGCAATGCTAACAGTTGTCATGACCCCCACCCACCCCCTGCACCCTGCAGTGGGGTTCTTTACAGCAGCTCTTCCCTTGCTTAATTGCTTGTCACTCATTGTTTTAGTTTTCCTTTAGCTGAGGCTTGCCCATTAGTCACTTTTCGTTTTTTCCACATACTATCTTTACTTTTTAAATTAAGATAGAATGTGTTCTATTAAAATGTGTGATTTGAAGGTTGTTGGTATTTTCTAAGTACTTTGCAACCATCCCTGATGTGTAAATACAGAATACTTCCATGACCCCCTGAAGAAACCAAACACCTTCTAGCGATGGCAAAATTTCCAATGGCTGAAGTGTGTGGCCTTCCCGTTGCCTGGTAGTCACCAGCTTGTTTTACATGCAGATGGATTTATCTATTGTGGTTACTTCATACACAAGCAAAAACAGTATATGTTGTTATTTGCCTGTAACTTCTTTCATGTAGCAGAGTTTTCAAGGTCCATCCACATGGTGACATGTATCATTACCTGAATTTTTACATGAGTAAAAATTATTCTACTGTATAGATACATCACACTTCACTTATCTATGCTTCAGTTAATAGATATTTGGATTATTTACATTTTTGGCTACTATGGATAATTCCTCTTGAGCATTTATGCATAAGGTTTTACATAAGTATATGTTTCATTTCCCTGGGAATAAAACACCCAGAAGTGTCTTTTGTGGGTTTTATGGTAGATTAAATGTTCAGTGTTTTCAAGAACTGCCAGTGGTCAAACGATTTCCAAGTTTCCAGCAGCCATGTGAGTCTGGTTGGCTTTTGTTGGCATCCTTGCCAATACTTGTTATTCTATAGGTAGAAGGGATCTCTCCATATGGCCTCGAACTCACAGAGATATGCTTACCTCTGCCTCCTGAGTGCTGGGATTAAAGGTGAGCGCCACCACCACCCTGCATGTCTAAGTGTTTATAGTAGGCCTAATTTCCTGTATGCCTTTAATCCCAGCACTCAGGGAGGCAGAGGCAGGCGGATCTCTGTGAGTTCAAGGCCAGCCTGGTCTACAGAGTGAGTTCCAGGACAGCCAGATATACACAGAGAAATAGGGTTGGGGCTATGGATCAGCGAGAGAGGACTTGTTTGCCATGGGCAAGGCTCCGAGTTTGATCTCTATTTGGGAAAAACATGGAAAGTGGTAGGAGTCATATGACTTCTTCAGGGGACAAAGCCCGAGAATAGGAGGAACAAGCTCTCCTTGTGGCAAGGTCCTGGAGACGCTGGCCCATTTTGGCAAAGCCTGTGGACAGTTCGCTGCATATTTCTGGGCACGACCCCCGGAACCTATGTATGTGCTCCCTGCTTTCCTGCTTTTCCAGTACAAGCCGTATTGCTGGCTGCCTCGAATTTTCCTTTCTCAGCGTTATAAAATGGCTACTAAAAAAGAAAAGCTTTCTCTGGATAACTCTTCTCTGAGTGAGCCACAGGGAGTGTCGTTAAAAATACCCTGGAGCTGATACAGCCCCTAAAGTCTTTGCTGTTTGAGGTGAGACGGTGAATTCAGACGTCCTAAGAACAGGATGTTGCCTTTCCCACCCACCCTGTGGCTAGACGGAAAGAGGCACAGAAGTTCATGAAGTTTAATATTGCAAATCTGCACGATTTTAACCACAAGAGCCTAGAAGAAACACAAAATAAATAGGTGATATCAGGAGTTAACGGGAACAGTCTAGGAGCAGGGAATGGGGTAGAGTCGTAGACGCCCACGGGTCTCTCCTGGTTGTGCCGACAGCGTAAGAAGCTGAGAGGAGAAGGACGAGAGAGCAGGCATGAACAGGGCCAGCTATCAAGGTGAGGTTTCCAAACTGTGCTGCCTAGAGGATGAATGGAAAATCCAGAACAGATAGAGTACTGCACAAAGTAGAATAAATTGATCCAGCTTCAGCTGGTGAGTTGATTGTGGGGACTCAGACCTTACCAGAAGTGAACGTCAACTACTCGATGTTAAACTGTTCTTGACTTTGCATGACCTCAAATGCTGCCAACTGGCACACTGCCCTACACGTAGGCGTGCCTAGTTAGAAAATTTCCTTTGTTGCTTGCAACACTGCTTATGCTTCTAACATTAAAACTTCTACATGAAGTTTGGTAATGGTTACCTGTGGGAAAGTTGGGGGACAGAAGGGGAATGAAATAAAGGAATGAACTGGCAATTATGGTAACCATTTATAGAAACTTAAAGGAAACAAATTCGATTGTAAAACTGTTCATGTAAATCAGTAGAATTGTATAAATAAAAACAGTCCAGGCTATCTGGGGCCACTTATTTGAAACAGGTGGCCACAGTTTCTTCGGTGTGCCCATTTTGACTTCATACATCTGTCCCAGGTCATTGGACTCTTTCGGAGCAAGGCTCCCTGGAGAAAGAATAGAAACAAGTTAAAATATTCCCCAGCCTTAGAAAAGCCTGGGCCCTTCCTGTTCCACTCTTGTCTCCTGGAGTGCAGCTATGGAGATTTAAGCCTGCGGTAGATACCACAGCTCTTTGCCCTTGCAGATATTTTTTTCCAGTTACTATTGCTCAATTTGTTTGCTGACATTTCTGCTCAAGCTTGTCACTTGGGTGCTGCTCTCTTACTAGACCTAGGCTGCAGTGGCATTTCAATCAATGTATGTAAGATACATGTATGTAAAATACATGCATTTGTTGTATTTTAATAAATAAAGACTGCCTGAAGATCTGAGAGTAAAACAGTCCCACTGGTCAGCATTATAGACCAGGTTATGGTGACATGCACCTTTAATTCCGGTAGCTACACTAGCTTGCCATAGAAACCAGGTGGTAGTGGTGCAGGCCTTTAATCGCAGACTAGAGAGAAATATAAGACAAGGGGAGACAGCTCTCAACACACAGTCCCATTCTGAGATTCCTGGAGGCAGGATCATCGCTTCAGACTGAGGTTGAGGTAAGAGTCAGTGGCTGGCTGTTTGCTTTTCGGATCTTCAGGTTGAGCCCCAATTTCGGACCCTGAGTTTTTATTAATTGCGCTTTATTTAATCATGCTTAACAAGGCCCTATGAACTCTCTATGATTTGGGAAATCTTTAATATTTTGAAAGAATTGTCGAAAGTAATTTATTCAGGTCTTCTGAATAGTTGCAGAGGGAAGCTTGGGCCCAGACTAATTAGACTCTTGAACTCAAACCATCCTTTATTAATCATTTTCCAAAACCCACTTTTATTGTTTTATAACTTTTTTTAATTCCACACCAATCCTTTTTATTATTTTACAACTTTTCTTTTCACAGCCTTGTCTACCTGGTCTTTGTAACTCCGCTCATCAGTTACTGAGCTTTGGACCTCCATTCCCTGCAGAAAAGTGTCATTTTCGATCTTCCTCAGAGCCCTAGATCAAGTGGTGGAGATCCTGGGTTTTCAATGAACTGTTTCTGTCACTTCCTCCTGTAGAGTATAGAAATGTTGTTCTTAGTCTATAAAGCTCGGCTCTATTTCCATAATTCTTTCATGTCCAGGTAAATACTAGAAGCATGCTATGGAAGCAGAGTTACTGTAAGTGACTTGTCCTCATATCTCACTCTCATAGAATCTCAAATCATTCTATCCTAAAAGTTTATGCATCAATTTCATCTTATTCATTTCGTATTTCACAGCCAATAGAATATTTTGTTTCTACCAATATTACCACTGGCTTCAAGCTAGTTTTAATGTGTCTCAAACTTCACAAGCCTTGTTGAATTAGTTTGTTTCTTGTTTGCACTAATTAGCAGCGCTGCCATCACAGTGAGTGGCATTGTCCCCATGGTTAATCCAAGATATAGTGATGGAAGTCACCCACTAGGGGCTTTTTGATGGTTCTATCTGTTAACATTCTTGAGGGAATCGTTTTATTGATTATAATCAATAATTATTACTTTTATTTTAATAAATTTATAAGATAAGCCTAGCATAAAAATAGAATAATATTTGAACATATCAGGAGTAGCCTAATGAAATCTCCAGTCACAAAACTTTTACCAAGGAGAGGGTTATTCTAATTTTTCAACAGTCAAGAGTATTAACCCCTTTCTCAGATTCTCAACTCCAAACTGTCTGAACTGGAAGGGAATTTGTACTTTCTTTCTAGTTCCCTCCCAACTGTTTTACTTTGATTAATGGCAAAATACATTGCCTAGCACCTGAGAATTCTCAAATCAGCCACTCAGCCTCCACTATTCTCTGATGTCAAGTAAAGTCTTCCTTCTTGCTTCAACAGGGGATGCAAGATAATAGTGGATCTTTCACATTGTAGAGAAATGGTTTAATTATTTTTGTTCCACGGCTCAGAGAGTTGGTGACCATCTTGCCACAAGCAAACAAATTATTTGAAATAATAAATACCTGTATGAAATAAAGCAGTCCTGAATTGCCACACAACCTATAGGTTTTCATCAACTCAGTGCTATCTATCTACAGCTCGCCAACTTTTCATTTGAGTTTTGTAGACCAAAGCATGCTACATGGCATACCTTGATTTGATTTCAGATTCATGGATGCATTACAGGCTTCAGAGAGCTAAGGAAACAGTCATCCTTCCTAGTGAAACATTTCCCTGCTTAAGGCCTTTACAACACACTTGACAGAGAGTGGAATGTGTTGGAGGAATTCTCTTTTCCCTGTTTCTCCTGGGTAATCTCCTAGAATCTGAAAGACACAGGTATGAAGATCCTGGGGTCTTTGTTTCTACTGAATTTCAGATGCCAAGCTATGGGGGCACAGCTGGGACAAAACTCAGTTTTAAGTATGAACATAGGACGTAGAAAGAGGTTTGCTACCATAAAGGGATCCAAATTATTCTTCAAGAGAGAATAAGGCTTAGAAGACTACCTTGACCACCCAATTAATACTATTTACACAGTAAGTGTAACAGTATTCCATGAATCATAAAACAAAATCAAGTAATATAGTTTCTGTCTTCAAACTGTACACTGACAAGGCAAGCAGTTTACTGCAAATCCAAAGAATAGCAAGTTCTGTGAATTTCTCTTTCCTTCTTTGTTGTACATCAGTACAAGGTTATGAGTTTTCTAGGCCCTCACTTGGTAACACAGGGTACAGTAAACCTCTGGCTATCAGTCTTGTTACTACTCCTGTATATTGACAGCTTTCATAGAATTCCTGAAATGATAATGAAGTGAGGAACCTGAAATGATATAATTTGGTAAGAAGGTCTGTTCTGTTTTGTCCCAATATTAAAATATAATGACTTACATTTTGTTTTACGGTTAGTGGGAAGGATCCAATTTTTCCAGAATTTTGTCACATTAACCCAGGCACCAAGGAGAATCACTAATCATCAGTAAATTCTGAATGTTTTCTCAATTTATGGATAATTTCCTCCTGTTAACTCAACTGATTTGTTTTGTAAACCTCTCATTAACAGTACATTAAAGCTTCTGGGGTGGCTTTTACTTCATTTTAAAATCCATGACTTCTTCTTTTCTTCATATTACCTGGCAGATTGTATAAGCATCTTCTTCAAGTTCTTTTAAGGAACTTTTCTGTCTTTTGAGAAGCAAGTTTTTAATTTAAAATTTCTTTTTCAACTTAAAATGAAAATTATTTATTTTTTACTTAGGTTATATCTCTGGCAATTTCATACACTGATTCCTCTCTTCTTTTCCTCTTCCTTATCTCCCTCTTGCTCCTCTCACCCCAGCCCCACACCCCTTCTCCCCACTACTCACTCTCCTAGGCTGATGACTTTTGATCTTTCCTTGGCCCACTTAGTTTAGTCAGGGCTGTCAATGGCAATATCCACTGGAGACTATGGGGTCACCAAGGGATGGATACACAACTGAAAGCAAGATTTTCCACTTTCCCTCAGTGTAAGGAGGAAATAGTTTAAGATTGCAGAGTGGAGAATTCTGAGCTTGGCAGTTGCTGGGCAGTTGCTGGGCTAGAAGTGTTTTTCTTTCCAAGGACTTTTCTTCATTACCTATTTTAAGGAAGTTATATATTCTCAAGTGCATCTAGAAATAATAGCTTGAAACTTCTCTTTCACTAATTGTTTTTGTCCTTCACCTTCAGAGCTCATTCTTCTGTCACATTACATGTTTGCTAAGTCTGTTTCCTCACAAGATTTTGTCACTGAAGGTCATGTAAATATTCTTGCTCTTTTCATTTGGCGGCTTTTAATTTAATGATATTTTTAAGGAGTCTCAAAAATATTAGAGGTAAGTATTGTGTTATGTTTATTTTTTGAAACAGAAGTTGGCCACCTCATTTTCCAGATTAATTTTCCCAAGTCATAAAACTGGATTATATAAATTAAATACCATAAAAATTTTCTATAAATCTATTAGCTGTGTTCATACAGTTAATTTTAATTCTTTATTAAAATGCAACTGTCAATAAGAAGTAATGTATCAATTCAAGTGGAGGTTCTGCCTTGCTTAGTTTTATGTTAAATATTGGGGATGTGAATTCCAGATTCTGGTGAGTTTTCATGTGTTGTTTTTCTGCTTTGTTAGAATTGCCTTCAGAGAAGATGTCATATTTCAGTACAAAGTTCTTCATGTTCAATCTCTTTCACCTACCTGAAATGTAGTATGTCACTGAAAAAGAACTGTAAAAACTCGATAAAACCACATCAGTGCCAAAGTGTCTCGCGTAAAGGCATGCACTTCCCTAATTATATTCAAGAGAAGAAGGAACTACTTTATAAGATTTTACCTTTCTTTCCATGGTAATTAGAAAACATCTTATAGAGTAAATTTGAATGTCAATTAGGCAAACCCAGAAAGCATTACAAGTAAGTTAAAGGCTCCAAGATGACAGTACAGTGTAACCAAAGAAATACCATGCTCTGGTCTGTGTTTTTCAGGTACCGTGGATCATTTAAGGATAACTGCAATTATATTCATCATTTTGTTTCTCATTTCATGTGTCAGCAGTGCTTCTTTCTATATTTACTTAAAAAAGAAAAGGTAAGCTGTAGGATAGCCTGTTGTGACAGAGACACTGGATACAATAGTGTTAGTTGGAAATATTATTTTTAAAATTTTCCAGGGGTTCTGGAAAAGTCCGTCATGCAGAGAGTAATGAAAGAAAACTCATTTCCACATCCTTGACAATTTCTGAAATTGATTGGTTATCAAAGAAGACCATTGACAAGCATTTATGTTTATGGTGAATTGAGTATAATATTCTCTTTTATTTTTTTAGAAGGAAAAATTGTTCATTATTATTTTATGTGTATGTGAGTTTTGCCAGTGTGTGTCTGTACTCTAAAAGTGTGTGTCTGGTGCCTGTGGAGGCTGGAAGAGAGTTCTAAAGTTTGAGTTACAGGCAGTTATGAAACTGGTTGCTGGGAGCTGAACCCTTTATTGCTGAATCAACTCTTTAGCCCCATGTTTAAGACTCTTTATTGAGAACAGATTTTCACGGGAGACAGCAGAGGACTCAGGACAGTAGGTGTGAGGGAGTGTCTAAGTGCCAAAACAAGGCTTAGATTGAAAGCCTGGGATATAGGGTGAAGCTGAGATCTTAACTTATAAGTTAATATAATAAAATGCTCACCCATAAAGAGGTCCCCTGGTGGACAGAGGTATATGATGGGGAGGAGATGAATGGAAATAGGAAAATCCTAGCCCATGACAGCAGGAACTATAGCCATAATTGGTAGCATGTGATTTGTCTCGCTATTACTGTACATTCTTTAAATTAAAAAAGTAGTGGGATTTTTATTCTGCTCCATCTTGATCCAGGGAAATATATAAACCAAAGAAGTGTGAGAATTTGATCTATAATCTAGAAGGCTCTCTCACTGAGATGTGGAAAAGATGTCTTATAGGACAAGAATGAAGGAGCATTTTGAAGAGACAGCTACAGTAGTCAGGAGACAGATGGTAACTGTCTAGACTGAAGAGGTAGAAAAGAGGAGGAGGGATTAAGGTTCTACTCGGGATGGGAAGGCTTCCTGAGGGACAGGAATGGAGAATGAGTGAGAGGAAAACATATTTTACCCAAAGTAAGTGTTTTAGCAGTAAAGAGAACTTTTACAAATATGCACAGAGCGAGAGCAAGCTTCGGAGGGAGGATTAAGAATTCTGTCTTAAATGTTGTCATTTTTAAATGCCTATTTTATACTTGAGGGAGTATGTTAATTATCTACATGTATGGATCTGGGATTTGTGGAGCAGATGATAAGTTTAGAATATAGATGATATGATCTCCATGGAGATAGTAGATCACAAACTATTGCTTCAAACTTTAATGTAAAAACAATAGACCGGTTCTAGTATTTTGGTGAACTGCTCAAGAGAATCTGTGTATGCATCTATCAAATTTTAATTAATAGCCTGCTCTTATAATGTGCTGTCATGGGAAGGAGTGTTTGGTCAGTATTTACTTGATTTCTGTAACATTGTCATGGTATCTCTAGGTCAGAGAACACGCCTGTCTCATTATCAACAACACTGAGGCCTGGACCACCATCAACAGAACCTGAGGGCTTAATGAGCCACCACCATCAGACAGGCATAAATGGTAGTATGCATTTTTTTGTCACTGAATAGCATTTAAGTTTAAAACAAATCATTCTAAATTAAAGTTTTCACTGGCTAGCAGCAATTGCCAATTTAAAAATAAGTGGAGAAAAATGTTTTTATAATGTTATTGGAGGCAGCAGTAAATTCAAGTGAGGCTTTATTAATATTAAAGTCTTTAAGTTTTGAAATTAAAATTAGATTTATTTTAACTGATACATAAAAATTAAAGATAGTTATGGAGTACATGTACATTTTGATAGCAGATTAAACATATCTACTTATTCAAACATTCATCAGTTTTTTGTACCTAAAACTTAAAGAAATGTTTTCTGCTAGGTTTTAAAGATATACAGCACATAATCATTATCTGTAATTACCCTTTTGGACATTTGCACAAAGAAGTCTCACTGACATCTAAGTATAGCTTAGTCCTGTTGATCAACCTCTCCTTATCTCTCCTACTCTCTACTAACCCAGACTCTAACGACCACCACTCTACTCTCAACTCGGACATGAGTTTTGTAGATTCAGTATCCCAGCACTCGGGAGGCAGAGGCAGGCGGATCTTTGTGAGTTCAAGGCCAGCCTGGTCTACAGGAGCTAGTTCCAAGACAGGCTCTAAAGCAACAAAGAAACCCTGTCTGGAAACCCCCCCCCCAAAAAAAATCCAACCAACCAACCAACCAACCAAAAAAACCCAAAAAACAAAAAACCATGTAGTACTTTTCTTTTTTTTTTTATTATTCTTGATTATTCTGCTTGACATGAATGAACCCCTAGGTCCACCCACATTGCTGCACATGATAGAATTTCCTTTGTATGGGCGTCGGGGGTCACGATTCTCACTCTATTCATCAGTTCTAGGCAGGCAGTACCTTCGCCCTGCATCTGTTGTGAATAGTGCTACAGAGAACATGCAAGTCCAGACATCTCAACATGAAAATTTATTGATTTCATTTCCAATAATGGAACAGCTAGATCATGTAAAAATTCGTGTTTTTTTTTTTTTTTTTTTTACTTTTTGAGAACCCTTCCTAGTGTGTTACATTTCATGTACATCATGCAACTGTTCCGTTCTTCACATCCACACATCTCTTGACTTTGGTACTTTAAATAGTAACTATTCTCATGGGGTAAGTGGCCATCTTCTGGTGGTTTCTACTTGCATTTCTGTGATGATTAGTGGTGTTAAGCATTTTCTTTCTCATATATCTATTAGCTATTTTGTATACCTTCCTTGAGAAATGTCTGTTTAGGTTTATTACCCGTAAAATTGAATAACTTGTTTTTCTTGAGTTCTTAAGTTCTTATAGGTCTTGAAACGCTAAACCCTTCTCAGATGTGGAGTTTGCAAATAGTTTCTTCTTCTCTGATGTTGGTATCTTATATGCAGTCTATGACTGTTTTCCTTTTGGGTTATCCAACTTCCTTGACAGTATTTTCTAACATCACCAACCATTCTTAGGGTCTGGGTGTGTGTCCTTATCACCTTAATTGAAAATCAGTTCTCTGTCGATGTGTGGGTTTATCGCAGTGTCTCTGTTCTGCTCTGCTGGTCTGAGTCTGTGTCTTGCAAATGCCATGCTGTTTTGATTAATTACTGCATCATGGAACATTCTGAAGTCAGGAGATGCAGTGGCTTCTAACAAGGGATGTGGTTGTGCTGTCCAGACACATTTGAGTTCTCTAGTTAGTTCTGAGTAGGATGTCATTGAAATTGCACAAACTCTTTGCCTCACTTTCAGGAGTACAGTTATTTTAATGATTTGAATTCTCCAAATCTATGAATACAGGGTATCTTTTCAATGTGCATATCTTCTTTGATTTCTTTATTTGATAATTGTTATTTTTTTTTCACTATAGAGAGCTTTTGGAAGGCCAATAGCCTTTTTTTAGTGTAATTTCTTCTTCATTATCTTGTGACTTGTTTATTCAAGTCTTTCCTTTTAAGGAAAGCTCACATTTTTCTCTATGTATGATTTTTGAAATTTCTACTAATCTAATTAATGCCTTGGTTCTTTTTATTTGTTTACTATCATGAATTATACCTTATTTTTTTGTTTTTGTTTTATTTATTTATTTTTTCATTCAAAAATTGACACTTCCTCCCCTTCTCCCATTCCCCTCCTGCTCCCCCACTAACCCTCCTCCCTTCCCTTCCATCCTTAAGAGAGGGCAGGGTACCCTGACCAGTGGGAAGTCCAAGGCCCTCCCCCCTCCATCCCAGCCTAGGAAGGTGTGCATCCAAGTAAACTAGGGTCCCAAAAAAACCATTACATGCAGAAGAGAGAGGTCCCAGTGCCATTATCAATGGCTTCTCAGTCCGTCCCCATTGGCAGCCACATTTAGAGTCCAGTTTGATCACATGCTCGTTCAGTCCCAGTCCAGCTGGATTTGATGAGCTCCCATTAGGTCAGGCACACTGTCTTGGTGGGTGGACCAACCCCACGCGGCCCTGACTTCCTTGCTCCTCTTCTCCCTTATTTTTTTTAAGTGAAACCTTGGTGGCTATTAGTAGCTAGGAAGATTTATTGCTATTGTAAATTAATTTGTGTTTTGAATCCTTGCTAAATTTTACAGAATCAGTCTTTGATTCTGGTAATTTTCCATGCACATAGTCATCCTTCACATATCCTAACTTGGCTAGTTTATGTCAACTTGACACATGCTAGAGTCATTGAAAGGAGGGAACCTTAATTGAGACAATGCCTCCAGAAGATATAACTGTTAGACATTTTCTTAATTAGTGATTGATGGGGGAGAGCAGAGCCACTTGTGGGTAGAGCCACCCCTGAGTAGGTAGCCCTGTGTTCTATAGGAAAGCAGACTGAACAAGCCATGAAGAGCAGGCCAGTAAGCAGTGCCCATCCATGGCTTCTGTACAAACTTCTTCCCTATTTGATTTCTTGTCCTGACGTCCTTCAGTGATGAACTATGATGTGGAAGTATAAGCCGAATAAGCTCTTCTGTCCCCAGCTTGCTCTTGGTCATGGTGTTTCATTACAGCAATAGTAACCATAGTAACCATTACTAAGACAAATGCATGGATTTCCTTTTGCAACTTTATATCTCACTTTAATACTAAATATCAGGAACAGTAGCTTCTTTTTTCATTTCTGTATTTAAACATATTTTTAATATGCTATTTAATAAGTGATGGCTATTAAGAATATTAGTGTGGGTAAGAAATATCTTACTATTTTGATTATTTTTAAATTTTTTATCATGAAAAGGAGATTGATGGTTGGAGAAAAAAACATTGTAAGTAAAGCGCTCATCTGGCAGGCTTGAAGGCTTGAGTTCTATCTCCAGAACCCACATAAAAATGCCAGATATTAGTGCATGCTTCTAATCCCAGTGTGTGCTGGAAAAGTAGAGACAGGGTTCCAACACGTACTGAAGATCAGTTGAACCTTGTGGACTGAACGACTACTAGATTCTTGACTTTCTTTGGTAGACAGCCATTGCTAGGCTAGCCGAACTACAACCTGTATGCTACTCTAAGAAAACCCCTTTCTCTATCTATGTATACACTCATTCTATCTGCTCTGTTCCTCTAGAGAACACTGACTGAAACGAGTGGCATCTACTTCCATTTTAATACACATATTTCATTTTATCATGTTTCTTGTCCAGCTTTTATTAAACTAAATATTTTTTTGCTAGCTTGAGGCTCATACTTATAAACATATACTATAAGCATTTATTCTAATTCTCTTTAGTTATTTGCTAAAGACAATATACATGCTCATTTTAATGACAGTTTAAAAGTGCTTTCAAATATGTAGCTTAGCATAATTCTTTCTACCTTTCATAATCATACTGTCTTATCTCCATTATTTTTATGTAGGTTTTTCTGAATTTTTAAATATTTTATAGATGCAGAATTTACACAGTGATAAATTTGGTAGATATTTAAGCTTTCCATATATTTTGCAACATACCTATGGATTCACTTTTCCAGTTACTTTGGAAACTTTTGAAAATGTTTTCAGTCAGTCTTGATACAACAAAATTTCTAAATATCGTGTACTTAATATTTTTCATTCTATTACTGTATAACTAAGTTCTTGAATCTAGTTCTAACATATTAGTAAGTTAAAAACAAAACAATGCCTAGTAAAATATTGTTTACCTGCCAATGAACTAACAAGAACAGAGAAAAGTTTACCATAAAATGATAGGAAGATGTGTTCTATAGCAAAATAAAAGGTGTGTTCTATAGCAAAATAAAAGGTAACCAAATAGAATGGTACACACACACACACACATTCACAAGCTTATTAAATACCATCTATTAAAAAAGAATATTGGTATTACCAAAATAAGAATAACCTCTAAGTCAGGCATTGTGACTCATGTCTGTAATCTCAGTGCTTGGAAAGCTAAGTCAGAGTGATTGGAACAGGCTGGTCTACAAAATAAGATCTTGCCTCAGTCAACCTATCCATTAACCCATCAATCAACAACTTCAATTTGGAAGACAAAAATGTCACTATGAGTATTATATATAAGCAGTTACAAGTCTAGAGTACTTATGCTCTGGGCCTGCAGGAGATAGTGAGAAGGAACAAGTTGCAACTACATGCAACACCAGACTTTCACACCTGCCCTGGGGTGAAGGGTGCAGACACAAATGGAGGGATAGAGAATGAAGTACTTACATCAACCCATAAACAAGGAAGCCTAGGCTATGGTGTCAGGTATAGGCTCACCATGGCCCATAGGACGGTGTAGTGGGATGTGAGGAAGGGGCAGACGTGTGAAGCAGGCTCTGTAGAGCTAGTCTTGTTAACTTTAAAAAGAAGCTATGTTCTGTGTAGGCACCTGTTCAAATTCTTCATGTTCTATGGATTCTGTTTTCAACAACTGGGCCTTGATGTAAATTTGTGAAGAACAACCTATAGTCTTTGCAGCAGCCTGGATTGTTTAGAGATTCCTATGGGATTCCCCTTGGCCAGCAACTCACTTAGAAGCAACCCAATGAAGTATAGGAAACTTCACTGGGTGACAAGCGATGTGCAACTGCGACTCTGTCTACCCTGCTATTTGGCAATTTCATTTAGATCGCTTTCACACACACACACACACACACACACACACACACACACACACACACATTTTAGGAAGTTTATACTGCATTAGGTTTCCATAGTACCCTCAAATGCCCCTTAATTTTATGTCTCTCCTTGTATTCCCTTCCATAACCTCCTCTCCCCTCCCCTTCCCCAATTTATTCTCCCATTCCAGTCCCCACTCCCTCTGATTCACCAACCCCTTTCTAGTCTATTTTTATTTCTTAACAAGATCTATTTGTTCCTCAATCCTTTACTCTATACCTACTCTCTGTGGTATTTTTGATATCTAGTTTCTAATATAATTTGAATATTAGTCTTCTATCTGATGTGTCGTTGAAAAATAAAACCAACCGCCACCATTCCCCATTCTGTAGGCTGCCGCTGTATATGAATGAAGGTGTCATTTGCTGTGAAGAGATTTTGCTGCTCTTCATGAATGGAGGTGTCATTTGCTGACATGACATGAAGCTTAAAGTTTCATGAGGTCTCTTTGTAGTGTAATTTCATTTGTATTTTAATAAATAAAGCTTTCCTCAAGATCAGAGAATAAAACAGCCCCACTAGTCAGCCTTACAGATCAGCCAGTGGTAACATACGCCTTTAATCCCAGTAGCCGCACTAGTTTGCTATAGAAACTGGCAGTGCATGCCTTTAATCCCAACCCTAGAGAGGATTAGAAGACTGGAGGAGACAGCTCTCAGGCTCAGTATCATTCTGAGATTCCTGGAGGCAGGATCACCATTTTTTGGACTGAGGTTGAGCCTGTGGCTGGCTGTTTTGCTTTTCTGACCTTCAGGTTGAACCCCAATATCTGACTTTGAGTTTTTATTAATCATGCTACATCTCATCTATTAACTGTTGATCTCACTGCCTATGTTTATGGCATTCTGTTCAGAAAGTCTTTTCCTGTGCCATTGAATTCAAGGTCATTCCCCATTATAGACCCTCAACCCCTCTGTTCCAACATTTTTGCTACCATAAATTATTCTGCACTCTACTAAAAGAGAAACTTGTACATCAAGTCAGCCACAATCCCTTTACCTACAAAGGTGTATTTCCTTGCAAGATATGCTAGGGCCATTGTGGCACAAAGCTTTTGGGAGTAACCAGCCAGAAACTGATTTGACTCCACCAGATGAAACCCATATGGGATACTGCTTGGATGATCAAGAACCTGAGTCTAGATATACCAGAGACCTATGAAAGGAGGGGGGATACAGTGGTAAGATGACTCCTAATGGTATTCTGATATTCTCATAGATTAGTGTCTGCTCAGTCATCATCAGAAGAGCTTCCTCCAACAAGGTTGGAACAAATATAGAGACTCATAAACAGACATTTTTTGGAGAGTGAGAGACCTTTGAACACTCAGCCCTAAATGGAATGTCTCCATCAAATCCCTCTCCTCGGAGCTCAGGGAACCCTGCAGAAGAGAAGGCAGAGAGAGTGGAAGAGCCGGAAGGGATGGAAGATGCCAAGAACACAACGTCTTCTATATTGACATGAACAGAGCTCTATGAACTCACAGAGACTGAGGTGGCACGGACAGGGCCTGCATGGGTCTGCGCCAGTTCCCCTGCATGTAGATTATGGTTTCCAGTTTAGTGTTTTCGTGGGATTCTTGTGTGTGAGAATTTGTTAGTCTCTAATATATATCTTCTCTTGGCCTCTTTTCCTCCTGGTGGCTTGTCTTGACCAACTTTGATGTGATTGGATTTGTTTCATTTTTTTTATGTTTTGAAAAAAGTGAATGAATGAATGGATGAATGAAAACCTAGCCTCTAGGGGAAAGGTTAACAACTCAACTGTCATTGATAGCTGCTGGGAGAGGGAAAGCTGTTTTCTGCAATAGTGGCATAGCAACCACTCCAGTGCAGGCTTCGCAATCAAGAGTAGCTGACTAACCTATATGGACTCCACTGTTTTCTTTTTGTTTTGTCTTGCTGGCTTTTTTTTAATTGTATGCTTCGATTTGGCTATAGTTGTTGATTATTTCCTTTTTCCTTTTTGGGTGCTGTTTTGTTCTTTAGGTTTTGTTGTTGTATTGGGGTTGTGTTTGTTTTTCGAGAAAGAACTTAAAGTAGGGTGGGTAGAGAGGGAATCTGGATGGGAGGGAAAGGAGGGGATGAAATAGACTTAAAAAGTGATGTAATTATAGGAAAAATAGAATAAAAAGGAAAAATATTACAAAGCAGAGAAAATAATTTAGGTGCTGGCCAAATAAACATTTCAAATTGTGTACTTGTGACCTATAACCCTTATAAAAGACGTTTTTAACTTAAAAAGTCTGTAAAATAAGACACCGAGGTGGAAAATTTCATAACAGATAAATTGAATTCAGTTTACTCCAATAGTTTGAAAATAGTAATTTGTTGGAGCTAGAGTTAGGACCAGCAGTTAAGAGTAGTTTCTACTCTTCCAGAGGACCCAGGCTTGATTTCCAGCACCCAAATGGAGGTTCACAACCATCATATTTAACTCCCAAGACCCTGAATGCCTTTTTCTGGCCTCTACAGAGACCAAGAATTTACATAGTACATAGACATACATACAGGCAAAGTAATATGCCTGCAGGCATCATACCACTGACTCCTCAGAATATCACTGAGGTAGAAGACCCTTGAATTTTGGTTGGATTTATTTCCCATCCTCTTTATATATGTTACTGATGAGTTCAAAGTGATTGATATCTCCTACTCACTTGGTCAAATCAGCATAGTGTCATCAATATAGTACAGCAATGTGATACATTGTGGAAGAGATATAAGATCCAGAGCCTTTCTGACTACATTATGACACAGCTGGAGAATAGATTTTTGAGGTAAAATTGTAAAGATATTCTGCTGGCCTTGCCAACTGAAAGTGATCCTTGTAGGAATATGTCCCAAAAAGGCATTTGCTAGATCAATATCTGCGAATCATGTGTCTTAGTCAGTGTTTCTGTTACTGTGATAAAAGATGAAGACCAAAAGCAACTTGGGAAGGAAAAAGTTTTTTTGACTTACACTTTTATGTGGCTGTTCATCATCGTAGAAAGTCAGGAAAGGAACTCAAACAGGGTAGGAAATTAGAGGCCGGAGCTAATGCAGAGGCCATGGAGGGATGCTGCTAACTAGCTTGCTCACCATGGCTCGTTCATCCTCCTTTCTTATAGAATCTAGAGCCACAAGCTCAGGAATGGTATTATCTACAACGGGCTGTGCCCCTTGCCATCAATCAACAATTTAAAAAATACCCTACAGGCTTTCCTGCAGCCTGAAATATGGAGGCATTTTCTTAACTGGGGCTCCCTTCTGATTTTAGCTTGTGTCAAGTTGACATAAAACTATCCAGTACACCACTTATTGGGGTGTATGTTAAGCTGCTCAAGCAAGGACACCATTTCTTGTACAGCAGCTGCCATCAGAGTCACTGCCTAATTGAGTTCTTGATAGTCAGCTGTCATTCTCCACAATCTATCTATTTTCTACACTAGGCAGAGGGAGGAGTTAGTTAAAGGAAGATGTGGTGGGAACCACCACCCCTGGATCCTTCAAGTTCTTAATGGAGGCAAGTATGTTTTTGTTTCCTCTAGGGATGTGATACTATTTTTAATTCACTATTTTCCTTGGCAGAGGCAACTCTAAAGACTTCCACTCTACCTTTGAACCATAATATCCCTCACTCCACAGAGCATGGAACCAGTATGATTTTTGCCAAAATCTAAGCATATCTATCCCAATTACGCATTTTGGAACTGGGGAAATAACCACAGGGTAGGTTTGGGGACCTACTGGACCTACTGTGAATTGGACTTCAGCCAAACCTTCATTAATAACCTGACCTGCATAAGTCCCTACTTAACTGGAGAGCCACAATGTTTCTTGGGATCACCAGGAATACTTTTAGGTATTTGATCAAGATTCTTCCTCAAGGGAATCTGGATGTTTCTTCATTCAAGGGGTTCAGAGTCTGCAAACTGCCTTAAGTCTGGAAAATGATTGGTGGGCCGATCAATTGCCATGATCCAATGCAGCCTTTTTATCGTTTATTTGAGATTTTTTTCTCTTGTATAGGTCAAACAATATTTAGTAGGCTTTTTATCACTCATATATACATTATATGCCTGGAAGCACCATGATTGATTAGTCAGTACTAAAGGTCCATACAAGTCATGCCACCATAAAATTCATTTGCTTGTGCTGCCTCTTACAATTTGCCTTTGGTAATTCAGTGCTGCCACTTGGCTCTGCTACCATGGAACCCACTGGATTTAATTCATTTAACCAAATAGCAGCGTCTCCGCCCCGAAGGTCTGGCAAAGAAGAAGGATGTCAACAAAGCACTTCAAATGCGCTGGGGCCCCTCTCACTGTTTTTCATCTTATAGGGTTGGTGATGGTCATGTCTTCGGAGGCTCCCGTTGTGGAGGACTGGGTTTTGTACACTGTACCCACTCTAGCTTTGCAATTTACCTGAGCCTAAAATCTCTTCATCAGCACTAAGTCAAGGGGTATCAGGCACCTCCAATTCCTTCCCAGTAGGCCAGCTTTTGACAAATGCTTCAACCAAGCATTCAAACAAACTTTTGCCACCATTTCTTTTAAATTGAGTAAGATTCCACCATTAAACCTAGAATATCCACTCAGGGGATCCACATCAATAAAACCAGGCTGATCCAGTTTTATGTTCCTTTTGCCATTATCCCACACCCTTAAAATCCACTCCCCCACATATCCCCTAGACTTCTGTTTGAATGAATTAGCAAAGTCCTTAAGTTCTTTAGTAGTGAATCGCAGCTCCTCACGAACTATGCTTTCTCCCCTCTAAGAGTCTGCTTTGTCTTAAGTCTGGTTACAGTTCTAGAGGCAACCATTGGCCAATGCATCAGGATGTAGTTCTTAGCTGCTCCTCCAGCCCCAAGCTCACTATCCTGCTCTGTAACCCCGTGTTCCTGTCCATGATGATAATGGGCAGAAGCTCCGAAACCGTAAATGGGGAGAAAAAGACGACAGATGTTAGAAGATAAATGGGTGACCTGCTGGCCACAACTATGGCTGCAAAGTAAGGGACTTCCTTAGTTGGGGAGCTCCCTACACACCGAAGCTTGCAAAGCCCCTGAGTAAAGGAATGCAAACACAGGCTGAAGCCCTGCAGGTGCGTTTCTAAGCTTTTCCCCTCTCCAGTCCCATGCACTTTGTGAGACTCTCTTAAAACTTCATATGGTGCACGGAACATCTTCAGGGAGGGTTGTCACAGCTGGGACCCACCCAGAAGCCACAGGCTCAACTGCCAAGCCTTAGCACATACTGGGTGGTGCACCATCAATTGTCAAACTTGTTCTTCAAGTGCCACGTGATGGTGATAAGCTGTAAGAGGCCGCGTCTTGGTGAACAAGGCTTGAGTGGGCAGTTGCATATAGGAACTATCATTGCTTCCTGCAGAAGGGAAGCAGAGGGTTGGATATGGTATTGGATATCCGTACACTCTAGACAACAGAAGGGGAGACAGGATTGGAAGAAGTTTTCTTTTTTCTTCTTCTTCAAAAGCTTCTGTCAACTGAGTAGTGCTCCTGTGCCTGGATGACTCTATAGGAGGTTTATTGTAGCAAATCTCCAGTCACACTGCCTATTGAATGCTGGCTCCATTCCTTAGAAATCACTGAAGCATAGCAGAATGTACATGTATGTTTTGTTTTTAATTTCTTAATTTTTATTTTATACATATGGGTGTTTTGCCAGCATGTATGTCTGTGTGTCACAAGAGTGCCTGCTACCCAAGGATGCCCTAGAGATCATTATTCCCTTAGAACTGGTGTTACAGAAGGCTGTGATCGTCCTTTTGTGTGCTGAGACTCAAACCAAGGTATTCTGGGTATCATCCACTACTCTTAATTCCCAATATATCTCTCTAGACCCAGTTTTCTTTATCTTCTTTCTTTCTTTTTTTTTGACTATAGGGTTTCTCATAGACAAGTGGTACCTGGAACTGCCACCCATCTAACTCCCAGGTCATCTGACTCACAGTAAGATCGATACAGGTATTTTAGAGTCTCTGTTATAGAAGCACATTTGTATTTTATTCTGTGGGATTCTGTAGTGCCCAGTGCTAATGGTTTCTTTGTTCTGAGTTAACCTGTCATCTAGGAAGCTTGAGGGGAAAAGATAACTGGTTCTGAAGGTTGTGAACCCTCCTCATGTTGGGCAGAGATGATGAAGATGGACAGTAGATCTGCCCCTGCTACAGACAGAAGACAGCAAAGAGAAAAGACAAACGATGTCAATCTCAGTGGCAAGACTGAGCACATGACCAGAGGGGAGAGAGTAAAATTTAAAATGATTGGCAGCCCGATTTCCTTCCTTATGCCATCTGGATAAAGAGTATATGGAAGACATCTTTAGGATGTGAATCCATTGCCTTCTCTGATCTCTGGTTCTCTGAGTAAAACAGGGTTAATTGCTCAGCTCCTGGGCAATTAAAATAGTTAATTTTAATTAATTTAAAATAGTTCAGACCTGGTTACAGCTGAAGATCTTGAAAACAAATTGCTTGTGCTTCTCTGACAGTTCATAGCTGGAACCCACACGGGTTCCTTGAGAGAGGAAGACCTGGCATGAATGAGGGTGGAAACATCCCATGGTCCAGGCCCCAAATTCAATAAAACTGAGAAGTGAGATAAGCACCACCATTGCCTCTGTTTGCTTCCCGGTTGTAAATGCCACACAAGCAGACGCCTGTTTCTGCTGCCACGCCTTCTTGACCATTATGGATTGTGCCCTATAACTGGAAGTTCAGATAACACCTTCCTTCCTTAACTTGCTTTTATTATGTACTATGTCACAGCAATGAGAAAAGTAATTTATACAGCCTCCAAATTAAAAAAAAATCTTCCACCATTTTCTCTTGTACTTTATTCTAAAAGTACGGACTTCCCAAAACCCTAATGTTGGCACATCTTACCCACTCTTGACCACATACTGTGTTGTGCTACATAGCTTGGAAGGGACTAATATTACATAACAGTCTTTACAGAAACAGATCAATTAGAACAGTGTTACCCGGAGGCTTGGAGAAACCTGGAGTTAACTATGACTAAAGATGACATGCTTATTCATTGAAATTTGGGTAACTATACAGTGCCTACAACAATTAACAAATTTTGATATTCAGGTTGATGTTCTAGCTAAGTTTAATGTCAACTTGATACATCTGAGGAGAGTCATCCGAAGAGAGAACCTCAACTGAGAAATTGACTAGATCATATTGGCTCATGGGCATGTCTGTGTGGTATTACCTTGATTGTTAATTGATGTAAAGGGCCGAGCACACTGTGGGCAACACCATCCCCTGGGATTGTGTGTCAAGAATGTATAAGAGAGGTAGCTAATCATGCATCAAAGTGGTGCTTTAAATAGGAAAAGACTCCCATAAGCCAGTTATACAAACACTTGGTCCCCTCTTGATGGAATTGATTGGTGAATATTATGGAATCTTTTGGAGGTGTGACCTTGTTGGAAGGCATGGGTAACTGGGGAGCAGACTTTGAGAGTTCTTAGTCTTTTCCATTTCCAGGTATCTTGCACTATTGTTTTTAGATGAGATCTTGCATGTGTCATGCATGCTGGTCTGTTAGAGACTCTCTGCCTTTTCCTTTCTGTACTGGGGATGCTTGATTTTGAAGCACTCAGCAGCCTTCAGAAACTGAAGATGATATGAACTGCATAATGTAAACAACTTACTTTATACTGCCTCTGACAAAAGACCTTCCCCACAAATTCCACTGAATAGGGGCCTGTTTAATGTGTCAGGGATGCAGTCTATATTCCTCAGGGTAAGTATCTCTCATGGCAACACGACCCCAACTATTCTAAATACTACCCTTTCCTTTTCTACATTTAGTTTGGCTTTGTCATTTCCAGCTCAAGGAATAGGCTCAATTTATGTTTCTTGGTATAGTTTACCCTATGCAGTCTTAGGGACTACTGTGTTTTATAGAAAGCCCGTACAGGAGGAAGCAAGCTCCATGGGAGCAGGAGCAGATCCACTTCAGGGACATTGGCAGACCATGACTGAGCCAACAACCTAAGCCGGAGCAGACCTGCTATAGGGAACTCCACAAGAACAGGAACAGGAGGCAACCACTGAGTGAGTGGGCCAGAGGGACCGGATGTAAACCTGGGACCTTCAAGGGAGTAGACCTAAGCCTGTGGGTCTGGGTTTGAGTCTAGGACTTCTGAGGAACTAGGTCTGAGCCAGGTACCCTAGAGGTCTGGGCATGAATCTGGGACCTCCTAGGGAGTAGGCAGGAAACCAGAGATGTCTGTGGGTCCAGGCGTGAGTCTGGGACCTCAGAGGGAGTAGGCCAGAGCCAGGACCTCTGTGGATCCAGGTGTTGGTCTGGTACATCAAAGGGAGTAGGCAGGAACCAGAAACCTCTCTGGGTCCCAGCGTGAGTTTGGGACGTCTGAGGGAGAAAGCCTGAGCCGGATCCTCTGTGGGTCTGGGCACACCTGAGCCTGGGGACTCTAAGGGAGTAGACCAGAGCCAGAGACATTTGCAGGACAAACTCCAAGTCAAGGACCTCTCTGTAGGAGCAGACCCAGACCAGGATTTACAGAAACAGGTCAAAGCCAACAATCTAAGCTAGCGCAGGCCTGAGACAGAAAACTCCAAGGGAGTGGAACATAGCCAGGGAGCACTGAGTGACATCCGGGAACGTAGAGTGACCAAAGGGGTAACTAGAACCATGGCACTAACTGTACCACGAGGAACAACCATCTGAGCTCTGGATTCACTGGCACCTAGAAGATTAATCAACAGACTCACCGGCAGCCCCAAACACACTTATTAGAGGAAAAGATGAGTAGAAAAGGTCAGAACACATGCAACACCACAAAGAACAACATGATACCAGTAAAACCTAAAGACCATACAATAACAAGACTCAAACAACCAAATGTAGATGAAGCAGAAAAAAATGACCTAAAAAATAACTTCAGGAGAATGTTTGAAACTCTTAATGAGAAAATGAGAAATTCCCTCAAAGAAATGGAGGAAAAGACAAACAGAAAATGTCAAGACATCGGCAAATCCCTTAAAGAAAACCAAAAAAGAAATCAAACATATGAAAGAAACTATTCAATACTTGAAAATTGAAATAGAGACAATAAAGAAAACACAAGCAGAGGGAATTATAGAAAGTGAAATCATGAGAAAATGTTCAGAAACCACAAACGCAAGCATGAACAGCAGAATGCAAGAGATGGAAGAGAGAATCTCAAGAGCTGAACATACAATAGAGGTAATAGAGTTGTCTGTCAAAAAAAAAAACACATTAAATCTAACAAAAGCTTAACCCAAAATATCCAGGAAGTATGGGACACCATGAAAAGGCCAAACCTAAGAATAATAGGTATAGAAGAAGGAGAAGTTCAACTCAAAAGCACCAAAAATATATTTAACAAAATCATAGAAGAAAACTTTCCCAGCCTAAAGAAAGACATGCCTATGAAGATACAAGAAGCTTACAGAACACCAAATAGACTGGATTAATAAAAGTCCCCTTGCCTCATACTAATTAAAACACTAAACATACAGAGTAAAGAAAGAATATTAAGAGCTGCAAATGAAAAAGGCCAAGTAACATATAAAGGCAGATCTATCAGAATTACACCTGACTTTACATTGAAGACAATGAAAGCCAGAAGGTCATGGTCAAGTGTTATGCAGACATTAAGAGACCATGGATGCCAGTCCAGACTACTATACCAGCAAAAATTTCAATCACTATAGAAGGACAAAAGAAGATATTCTATTGCAAAACCAGATTTAACCAATACCTAGCAACAAATTCAGCCCTACACAAAATACTAGTAGGAAAACGCCCACCCAAGAAAGTTGGCTACATCAACAAAAACACAGACAGTTGATGGTCTCACATCAGCAAATCCCAAAGAAGGGAAAAACACACAAATTAACATCACCAACAATGACAACTAAATTAACAGGAGACAGCAATCACTGGTCATTAATATTCCTTAATATAAATGGGTTCAACTCACCTATAAAAAGGCACAGGCTAACAGATTGGATACAAAAACAGAATCCACCCTTCTTCTGCATACAAGAAACACAACTCAACCTCAAAGACACACATCATCTCAGAGTAAAGGGTTGAGAAAAAAATATTCCAATCAAATGGACCTAAGAAACAAGTGGGTATAGATATCATAATATCTAACAAAATAGACTTTAAACTAAAATCGATCAACAGAGACAAAGAAGGACATTTTATATTAGTGACAGGAAATATCCATCAATAGGAAATCTCAATACTGAACATCTATACCCCCAAAACAAGGGTACCCTCATATGTAAAAGAAACACTTCTAAAGCTTAAAACATACATTAATGACACTCACTAATAGTGGGAGACTTCAACACTCCATTCTCACCACTGAACAGATCAGTCGGGCAAAAAATGAACAGAGAAAAAAGGGAACTAACAGATTTTATGACTCAAATGGACTTAACAGACATCTATAGAATATTCCATCCAAACAAAAAAAGAATATACCTTCTTCTCAGAACCTCATGGAACTTTCTCAAAAATTGACCACATACTCAGTAACAAACCAAACCTTAACAGATACAAAAAAAATTGGAATAACCCCATGTATCTTATCAGATTACTATGGTTTAAAACGAGAGTTTAAAACCGTTGGGCAATACTAATTCCAGAAAGCCCACAAACACATGGAAATTAAACAATGCTCACCTGAATCATCAATGGGTCAAGGAAGAAATAGAGAGAGAAACTGAAGACTTCCTAAAATTCAATGAAAATTGACCACACAACATACCCAAATTTATGGGACACAATGAAGGCAGTGTTAAGAGGAAAGTTCATAGCACTAAATGCCTACATAAAGAGGCTAGAAAAATCCCACACTAGTGAATTAACAAAACATCTGAAAACTTTAGAACAAAAAGAAGCAAAATCACCAAAGAGAACTAGACAGCAGGAAATAATTAAATTAAGAGCTAAAATAACAAAACAGAAACAAAGAAAACAATACAAAGAATCAATGAGACAAAGAGTTGGTTCTTTGAGAAATTCAACAGAATAGAAAAACCTTTATCCAAACTAACTAAAAGACAGAGAAAGAATATCAAAATTAACAAAATCAGAAATGAAAAGGGGGACATAACAACAGACATGGAGGAAATACAGAGAATCATCAGGTCATATTTTGAAAACCTGTACTCCACAAAATTGGAAAACTTAAAGAAAATGTACAACTTTCTGAATAAATATCACTTACCAAAATGAAATCAAGAACAGATAAGCAAATTAAATAGACCTATAACTTCTAAAGAAATAGAAACAGTTATCAAAAGTCTCCCAACCAAAAACAGCCCAGGACCAGATGGTGTCAGTTCATAATTCTACAAGATTTTCAAAGAAGAACTAATACATATACTCCTCAAATTGTTCCACACATTAGAAACAGAAGGAACAGTGCCAAACCCTTTTTATGAGGCTACAATTACCATGACACCCAAACCACATAAAGACATTATTAAGAAAGAGAATTACAGATCAATCTCACTCATGAACATTGATGCAAAAATACTAAATAAAATACTGGCTGAAAGACTCTTAAGGAAATGTTCAACATCCTTAGTCATCAGAGAAATGCAAATCAAATCAATTCTGAGATTCCATCTTACACCTGTAAGAATGGCCAAGATCAAAAACACTGATGACAACTTATGCTGGAGAGGTTGTGGGGAAAAGGGAACACTTCTGCATTGCTGGTGGGAATGCAAGCTGGTACACCCCCTTTGGATGTCAGTGTAGCAAATTCTCAAATTAGGAAACAACCTTCCTCAAGATCCAGTAATACCACTTTTGTGTATATATCCAAAGGATGCGCAATCGTGCCACAAAGACATGTGCTAAACTGTGTTCATAGCAGCTTTGTTTGTCATAGCCAGAAACTGGAAACAACCTAAATGCCCTTCAACCAAAGAATGGATAAGGAAAATGTGGTACATTTACACAATGAAGTTACTACACAGCAGAAAAAAATAATGACATCTTGAATTTGCAGGAAAATGGATAGAGCTTGAAAACATCGTTTTGTGTGAGGTAACCTAGATACAGAAAGACAATTGTCATATGTACTCACTCATAAGTGGTTTTTAAACATAAAGCAAAGAAAATCAGCCCAGAGATCACAATCCCAGAGAACTTAGACAACAATGAGGACCATAAGAGAGACATACATGGATCTAATCTACATGGGATTTAGAAAAAGTCAAGATCTCCTGAGTAAATTAAGAGCATGGGGATCTTGGGAGAGGGTTGAAAGGGAGGGGAGAGGCAGGGAAGGGAGCAGAGAAAAATGTAGACTTCAATAAAAATAAAAAAAACATGAAAAAGAAAACCCATACAACATTTGGTTTGGTTTGATTTGGTTGTTTGTTGTTGTTGTTGTTTATGTGATTGCTTTGTCTGTTATTTAGTATGGGGGATAGCAGTGTACGTTTACATGTTTATGAAATGCAGGTTGACTACTGATCCCACTGCAGAGAAGCCAAGGCCAATTGCATTCTTCAGAGAATAGCATCATCTCCTGTTCCAATGTCTGGGTTCTGGTTTCCCATCTGTAGTTTATTGGGGTGATAATATTTACTTCTGTTTAGGTAACATAGAAGTGAAGGGAGAAAGGTGGGAACATGGGAAGGCAAAGGAATTCCTCATTTTGGAGTCTGGTTGGAGCCTCTCCCTATCTCATAATAACGAGCTTCAGTACAATTTACATTTGACATGAAGGTTACTAACATAAAGATATGATTTCTCTCATATAGAGGTATTTTATGTTAAAGTAGCAATGGGCTTGGCTGAGCTTGGCTTAAGGCCTGAACACATATGACTTTGAATACAGCATCATCCATTATTCAGACAACTTTAAAAAATATTTCATACTAGGATATGTCTGAACACAAACTTCCCACAGTAGCAGAGATGCTGGATGTTGCCCTGTTGGCTACGGACTGGAACATGTGATAAGTGGGTAAGGAACTTCTCTTAGATTCTGCCTCAACAGATCCAAATTGCCTGAAGACTATGGATCAAACATGTCCCAGCCATATGAACAAATATTTCCATGACTGAAATTGTAGATAGATATGGTGAATAAACCAACAAAAGTCAATCTGTCCTTGAAGTAAATTATTAAGAATAAACCTATTTCCCATCTCATGATGAGGCGTGGCATAAATTAACAGCCCATCTGCCCATCAAGATACAAATCGACTTCATTCCTGCCCCTCAGCTCCTCATTTAACCTGGGAACCCCAGAAAGGAACTCATGGTTCTTTGATCACATGTGCTTTTGACACAATCTCCTTCTGTGTGTTTACTTTGTGTCACTTTAATAAATCTACACCTTTCTTTTTTAATAAATTAATGATTTTCTGTGTCTTGTTCAGGTCTCTGCCCAAGTATAATGAACGTGGAAATTGCATAATAGAAGAACACCAACATCTCCCTTAGTAACATTTTATGGAATTTCTGGGGGATAGGATAGCCAGGAAATTGAATTTTTTTTACAATGAATGGAAATTAAATAATTTTGAATAAAATTATTTTCTGAAAATTTCATGCATAAACATCATTCCTGCATAATTTCTCTTCCCTTTCCTCACTCCAGTTCCTCTTCTGTCCTTCCTCCCTCCCTTCCTCACACATTCTACCAAGGTGTCATTCTGAGTATCTGAAATTCTTTTCCCTCCCTTGCTCACACATTCTACCACGGTGTCATTCTGAGTATCTGAAATTCTTTTTTTTCTATTCTTTTTGTTGCTGTTGTTGTTTTACTGAAATTCTTTATGTAGCGTTTTCTAGGCTGGCCTCCCACTCACAGAGATCTGACGACCTCTATCTCTCTCTGAGTGCTGAGCTTAAAGATGTGCAGCTCTGAGCCTTGATAGAAAAAGGAGGAAGGAGTCATCCTAGTGAGGGTCCCTGTTCCTGTGACAAATACTGTGAACCAAAGCAGCTTGGGGAGGAAAGGCTTATTTTGTTCACAGTTCCTTTTACAGTTTATCCTCAAAAGCAGCAAGGGCACTTGCCTCTCACCTCCCCTTCAACCCATGCTCCCAATTTACTCAGAAGATCTTGTCTTTTTCTGTTACCCTTGTGGATTAGGTCAATGTATGTCTCTCTTAGGGTCCTCATTGTAGCCTTTCTTATAGAATGCAGGACCATCAGCCCAGCAATGGAACCAGCATTGGCCATCCTCCCTTGATATTATGCTTAGCTTTTTACAATGGTTAATGATTAAACCCTTTTGACGGGGAGCTTTGGATTAGGGTTAGTGGATGCCAGTCTGACTTGGGAGTACAGCAGGAAAGTAAGCTATGACTGATTGGGAAGACGTTCATCATTAGATATGATGGACTTTTCACTGCATTGCCTTCTCCATCTTTTCATGTTTCCCGTCTTTGTACAAGAATCAGGTAACTATTTTTTTGTTTCTATAGATCTTCACCTATAAGTCAATATTAAATACACACTAGGTTACAGGACATTTACTTTTATGCCAAGAGGTAATGAGAAATGTATGATAACTTTTGTGTGTTAATCATACACCTATATAATCGCATAGCTAGCAAATCATTTAATATGAGCATATTTGAAACAATGAGTACAAAACAGGATAAAGGTGAGAATAAAAGCAAGCATACTGTTTCTGAGGTATGTACAACTTGCTCAAACTATAGTTTCCTGCATGTCTGTTTTATGTAATAAAAGTTGCAGAGCAGCTGGATACAAAGAATCTCTTCAAAAAATCTGTCATTTCCCTTTAATTATGCCTCTATTCACAGTCAAATAGCATACACATCTTTTAATGTTGAGACTGACTTCTTTTGTGGCCCTTCTTGGTCATAAAGACTTTTTTATTATGTAGGCAAGCCTATACATAAGTTGCTTCATGTATTTGTCTATCATTACAAGCTAGTCTAATTTAAGAATCATGAAATAGCTCTGGCTATGAAGGAAAAGAGAACCTGGGAGCAAATGATGATGAGGGGCAAAGCAGGATAGGGGCTGTGGTGCAATCAGTGATGGGCAGCTTGCTTGTTACCTTTTTTGTGTATCACCACTTTAGGTTTTCATGTGTAGTGTTCAGTTTTTCCCGGAAGGCAGGGACCAACATACCTGTGGAAACTAAAGTGTTTGTGGTGACTTTTAACTGTCAGATGACTCCATGTTCTCATGTTATTCAATACCGTGAGTCAGGTGATGTCAAGCCTATTTCTGAGATGGAAATGTGGAGGTGCAGGGAAGGAAAATATTGCTAGAAGACCACAGTCCTGCAAACCATCCAGGTGAAGCATTGGCACAGAACTGACTGATGAACACAGTGTTTCTCTAAACTGTAAGCTTGTATCACGTGTTAAATGGTTCATGATGCTCTTGTGTACTTTCGATTTACCACATTTATTTTGAAAAATATTTGATACAAAGTTGCCTGTAATTTGATCATAAAGATGAAATGAGTGACAAGCTTATGATACCCTTCAAGTAAGATGGATCAAGGTATCTGGCTGGGTTTTTAACCTTTGTATTTAAATAAAGTAGGCACTGGGGGAAATGGGTAGTATTCCACAGCAGTTTTCAGAATATTTTCCTTTTTTTCTCTCTGAATCCTAGTTCCCCACACTATGGGTTTATTTTATCTGTTGTCGACTTAAAAACATAAAGGACCACTTAGCACCTATCCATTTGCTTTTGGTTTCTTTAATTTATTGATAGATTTAATCACATTTTTAGAGGAAATATAGTTCATTAAATCTCTTCATTTCACGAATTCCTTTGTGTAAGACTATAGTTTATTCATATAATCTCCTCTTTTTAATAAAATATTTTATTTGAGAACTTCATATAACCTATTTTGATCATATTTACCCACCTATTCTTACTCTTCCCAGATCCATCCTCACCTCACCATGCCAAATTCATGTCCTTTAAAAATAAATAATCTGAATCCAAATTATCCTGTCCCTTTGCCCACGAATGTGGGTCTATCCCCTGCAGTGTGTCATGAGGAGGGATTATATGAGCACGGGTGGAGTGGTGTCAAGATCATGACGGGGAAACCCATAAAGACGGATGACCAGAACTTGCAGGAGCTTGAGGACTCTAGATCAGCAGCTGGGGATTCTGCATGGGACCCCAGAACCAGGTCCTCTGCACGTGGGCGACAGTTTTGCATCCATGTCTGTTTATGAACCATCTAGCAGTGGGTACAGGATCTATCCCTAGTTTATAAGCTGGCTTTTTGAAGCCTGTTCCACAGTGGGATACTTTGCTCACAGCCTTGATGTGGCAGGCAGATGGGGGTGGGTGCGTGGTCCTGCCTCAGTTGAATGTGCCAGGCTTTGTTGGCTCCCCATGGGAGGCCTTACCTTTTCTGAGGAGTGGATGAGGGAAGGTTGGAGGAGGTGGGGGAAGGGAGAGGACAGAAGGGAGGGGAAACTGGTTGGTAAGTAAAATGAGTAAAAAAATAAATTAAATATGAAAAAGAAATATATTCTTGATTTGCTTTTGGGTTTTGATCATGAAAAATAACGTTCCTATAAATATCTTCGTTAATATTTTTGAAGAACACATGCATGCACTACTATTAGGTATATGCTAGGAGTTGACTTACTGCTTGTAGAGAGTGTTTATGTTCAGAGATAAGATAATCCCTCTATCCAAAAAAAATCTGTTGTATATGTGGTCCTCAGTTTATCTTCTATTTCCATGAACACCTTAAGCACAAAACTATTCATCTAGGTGTGGAATAATACATACTTTCAGTTTCATATGTTCATATATACATTACGATTAAATACAAATTTGGTCATGTATATATGCTTTATCTTATGTTAGTTTAATTCATAATTCTTGATTTTTACCCTTAATAAGTGTTTGTTAGGAAATATGTACCAGAAATCATATTAGAATCTAGATAATCAATGTTGAAGAATATGCTGTAGTTCACTGCACCCCTCCTAGTTCTGAGGATCCATTGCAGGGCTTGAATGTGTCACACAATCATTACATGTAGTGTACATAGAATTCAGCTATGTTCCTTTTTATTAAGATACAAACTCACTACCTACCATTGGCTGGTCTTAATGCATTATGTTCCTTCCTCAGTTAGGAGTGTGTTATTTTCCATCGTATAGAAGAGGCAAATAAATTGGTAATCATAAGGAAGATAGACAAGTGGTGTTTGAATACTCCACTATAATATGGAAATAAATATCTCTTAACACTGGCTCTCATTTTCATAGTCTTCCCAAAGTATAAAGCCTAAGGATTAGGAGACAGCTGTTTCCTAGGAGGAAACAGTTTTAGAAGTCCTGGTTTGATTGACTGGGGAAAACAGAATCCTCTTCACGTATATTAAAGGGATTTAAAATGTTAAAACTGTGTTTGTTTAAAATATAATAATAAGATACTGGAAAATTAAACAAGGAAAGTGTATTGTTTTTGTACATCTAAGCTCTGGGACTGTGAGTTTCTGGCCATGAACCCATGGACAATGTTTTCTCTGTTCTCAAGAGAAAGAACTCCAGTTGATGGCTTAGACTGCAGTGTAAAAGAATACAACCAAGACAGGCAGGGAGAGCAGCTTCTCATTCTCTCTGGGACAAATGGGAAGACAGTTCCAGAAACAGTAGTAGAGTGTGTATTTTTTCAAATACACAAATTTACTGACATTCTTTAGTGACGTTATTGGGGAATCAAGTTTTGTGGTTTTGTATCTTGTTTTGTATTTCAGTGTTCTCTAGAGGAACACTGTAGAAGGAATTCCTGTATATTCTAATTTGTGGCTAGCTGAGATTCAAAGCAATCACCGTATCCTAAGGAAGTATTTGGGGAGAAATTTTGAAATGCTTTCATAATCGAGGCTGTATTTTGTCATATTGGAGATCACTCTATATTCCAACTCACATAAAGACTCTGTGAAAATATTTAGGGGCCTATGAGAAGAACATACAGAGAAGACAAAGCGGGGATCTGCAAGAGTAAATGCGGAGGAATAACCATTACATAGTCCTCAAGGCTGTAATGAGAAACACACCCAGACTTACACAGTCTTATGCAGCCCTGTAGTTGTTTTGTTTTATTTTTTACTTTGTTACTCTTTGCTCTTTGGGTGACCTGACACCCCACTGACAAATAAATACACAGAGGCTTATTTTTTCCTATAAATGCCCTGTCTTAGCTTGGCTTGTTTCTAGTCAGCTTTTCTTAAATTATCCCTTCTTCGTTGTATATACTAACTCCAGTTCCCCCCTCCCTCCCCTTCTCCTGCCCTCCACTTCCCCCACTCCCATTCCCACCCTCCCATCCACTCCTCAGGGTCTTGCTTGGGAGGGCGAACAAAATCTGGCATACCACCAAGCCCCTACCCCCATATCAAGGCTGAGCAAGGTTTCTCATCATAGGGAATGGACTCCAAACACCAGTTCATACACCTGAAATAAGTACTGGTCCTTCTGCCAGGAACTCCCACCCCAACAGATCAAACCACATAACTGTCACCCACGTTCAGAGGGTCCAGTTCGGCCTCATGCAGACTCCCCAGCAATCAGTTGGGAGTCTATGAGCTTCCACTAGCTGGGGTCAGCTGTCTCTGTGGTTTTCCCTATCATGGTCTTGACTCATGATCTTTGCTTATCTCATCTCTCTTCCCTCTCTTCAACTGAGTTCCACGAGCTCAGCCCAGTGCTTGGCTGAGTCACTGCATCTGCTTCCATCAGTTACTGGACGAAGGTTCTAGGATGACAATTAGGGTAGTCACTAATCTGATTATCGGGGATGGCCTATTCAGGTACCTTCTTTGCTACTACTAGGAGTCTTAGCTGGAGTTATCCTTGTGGATTCCTTGGAAATTCCCTAACCCCATAATGATTCCCTCTATTAAGATATCTCTTCCATTGCTCTTTCCCTTCGTTCCTTCCCCAACTCGGCCTTCTTGATTCCTCCTGTTCTCATCTCCCATCCCCTCCCTCCTACTCCCCTGTTGAGTTTACCCAGGAGATCTTAACTATTTCCCTTTCCTGGGGCCCTCCTTGTGTATTCCTCTTAGGGTTTTCCTTTTTACCTAGTTTCTCTGGGGTTGTGGATTGCAGCCTGGTTATCCTTTAATTTATGTCTATTATCCACCTATGAATGACTACATAGAGTGTCTTTCTGGTTCTGGGCTACTTCACTGAGGATTTTTTTTTTGTTGTTGTTTCTTTTTTTGGTTTTTTTGTTTTTGTTTTTGTTTCATCCTTTTGCCAGCAATTTTCAATATATCATTGCATTTTAACATTGAGTAATATTCCATTGTGAAAACATACTATTTTTTCTATATTCAGTCTTTGTTTAAGGGGCATCTAGATTGTTTCCAAGTCCTGGCTATTATGAATAATTCCATTTCAAACATAGTTGAGCAAATGTTCTTGTGGTATGATTGTGCATCCTTTGGGCATATGCCCAAGAGTGCTATTGTTGGGTCTTGAGGTAGATTGATTCCTAATTTTCTGAGAAATGGTCATACTGGTATCCAAACTTGCTGTAAATGTCTGTTCTCCCACCAGCAAAAGGGGAGTGTTCCCCTTACTCTGAATCCTCTCCAGCATAAGCTGTCATTAATGTTTTTGATTTTCATCATTCTGATAGGTATAAGATGGTATCTCAGAGTCATTTTGATTTGCATTTTGTAGTGGCATTTCAATTGTATTTTTAATAAATAAAGACTGCCTGAAGATCTGAGTAAAACAGCCCCACTGGTCAGCCATCTAGACCAGATTATCGTAAACCCAATAGGCACAATAACACACATCTTTAATCCCAGTAGCCACCCTAGTTGTCATAGAAACTGGATGGTGCAATCCTTTAATGATGGTGGTGCACGATTTATAATCCTAGAGAGGATTATAAAATGGGAAGAAACAGCTTCAATGGACAGTCTCATTCTGATATTCCTGGAGGCAGGATTGCCATTTCAGACTGAGGTTGAGGTAAGAGCCAGCGACAGGCTGTTTTGCTTTTTGGGTCTTCAGGTTGAACCCCAATTATTTCTGACTCTGAGGTTTTATTAGTCATGCTTTAGCATTTTCCTGATGGCTAAGAATGTTGAGCAATTCTTTATTGAAAATTTTGTTTAGATCTGTACTTCATCTTTTAATTATACTATTTTGTATTTTGGTGTCTAGGTTCTAGAGGGTTTATTTTATTTTTATTTTGAGGATCAGTCCTCTGTCTGATGTGGGGTTGGTGAAGATCTTTTCCCATTCAGTAGGCTGCCATTTTGTCTTATTGACTGTGTCCTTTGCTTACAGAAGCTGCTCAGTTTCAGGAGGTCCCATTTATTTATTGTTGCTCTCAGTGTCTATGCTATTGGTGTTATATTTAGGAAGTGGTGTCTTGTGCCCCTGAATTCAAACCTACTTTGCACTTTCTCTTCTATCGGGTTCAGTGTAACTAGATTTGTTGTGTCTGAGTCCTAGGACCCCCAAGAAGACCAGCATGGAGCCACACTTCCAAGGTTTAGTTTATTAAGTATGTGCTACCACGGGTCCTATGCCTCACAGTCAGACTTAGCAGATGGAGGGAGAAGGACCCTGTCTACTATTGTAAGGGGTTTATAAACACAAAAACCACAAAAGAGCCACAAGATTACAGTCTCAAAATACAAAATTACCTATCTTATATACACCATAATTGGCTAAAGATATGGTAAAGCTCAGCTGTTAGTTCCTGATAGGCTATTAGTATCTAAGGAGGATAGCAACAACCTCCCTGTTTATGTCTTCCAGACATCTGCTGACCCTGTGCTAACCGCAAGGGCTGTTTGTAATATTATCAAGCTGGTAGGGGAAGTTGGGTGGTCAACATTCTCTGTATGAGTATGAGTGTAAGAATGGATTGCAGTCAGCAAGTTCGTGTAACTTAGGTTTCTCCATTAACTAATATTTCACCTAAAGAGGGATCTAAGGCCTTCAGCTTATCCTGGGGGCTGGGGTGTGGTTCAAGGTCCCAAAAGGTCCCAGCACAGAAATAGAATCTTTTCCAGCCTTTCAGATTTATGTTGAAGTCTTTGATCCATTTTGACTTGAGTTTTATCCGTGGCGATAGATATTGATCATCCAGTTATACCAACACCATTTGTTTATTTATAAGTTGGGTTACACTGATTTTTTTTCATTTCTTTTTTTTTATTTATTTAATTATTTATTTTGATGCTTTTCGCAAAAATTTGAATTCTTTTTTTTCCATACATTGTTTTGTTTTATTTTTTCCATTCAAGAACATAATTAAAGAAATAAAATTTTTACCTTTCTTCCCTTTCTCCCGGTCCCCTCCCACTACCCCCCCACCCCTTCTCCCTCCCCCTTCTTCCTTGAAAGAGGGCATGGTGCCCTACCCTGTTGGAAGTCCAAGGCCCACCCCTATCCCTCCCGGCCTAGGAAGGAGTGCATTCAAAAAGACTCGGTTCTCAAAAAGATAATACATGCAGAAGAAATAGGTCCTGGTGTCATTGTTGATGGGTTCTCCATCTGCCAACTTTCACCACCACATTCAGAGAGTCTGGTTTGATCATATGCTCATTCAGTCCCAGTCAAGGTGGATTGGTGCGCTCCCATTAGTTCAGGCACACTGTCTCAGTAGGTGGACCAGCCCCTCACGGTCCTAATTTCCTAACTCATCTTCTCCCACCTTCTGCTCTTCACCTGCACCTTGGGGGCTCAATCCATTGCTCTGATGTGAATGTGGGTCTCTGTCTCTATCTCCATCCATCAGATGAAATTTCTATAATGGTAATCAAGATAATCATCAATGTGACTATGGTACAAGGCTAGTTCTGGCACCCTCTCCTCTGCTGCCTGAATACCT